>CATNEM010000341.1:977500-997236 GCA_950096795.1 Macrostomum cliftonense | reverse complement strand
ATTTTTTTTACCGAAATTTCAATATTAGTGTGATGATTAGCAGAAACATAGGCTGGTGAATTTACGATTATTATACTTTTTTAACTGTACCGAACTGAACTGCCAATCAGGCGCTATTGTAATTGTCAATCTTTCCTGCGTCGATTCTGCCTGCGAAACAGCCATGGTTCTTGGGCTGGTGCCGACCACAGACCGCGTCGATTAGCGCGAGCTCGCGCCTCCGCCGTTTTGTAAGTCCGACGGCAGCGTCCGAGATAACACCAGGCGTGACCGTCGTTTAGTAGGCGCAGGTTCAAGTCGGTGCCATCGCGACACACTCGGCCCAATAGTCGGCCATAGATATCTTTGCTGTCCACGAGGATGCAGACGTGCGAGCCAATTGGTGCCATCCGGCGCAACGCGTCGCGGGCCTCGATACCATGCGACTGAGCCAGCTCAGGCGCGTCGATTTCGATTAGGCGGACACGCAGAGACAAAGACGATTTGCGACGATTGCTGTCCGGAGTGAGTCGTAGCGTGTCGCCGTCATTCACGTATCGGACCTGTCCGCAGATGACGCTGTCTCCATTGGCCTCGCTTGAGTCTGTTTTGCAGTAAAGAAGCTTTAAACTAGATTGTTTTTTTGACGAGGCCAGAGATACGAGATGGTTTAAGCGCTCGACTCATGTGTGCAAGGTTTCAGTCAAATCAGCTAGGATTGGGTACCAGTTTTAGCGTGGAAAATTTAGTGTAGGTTTTGCGGCCCCTCCAGCCTGTTAGTACTGAACTGCTGTACTCAGCCCTCAGATACTTGAAATTGAAAGTTCTAACGTATAGAAAAAAAAGATAATTTGTTAGTTAGTGAGCAAATTTGCAGAACACTTCTTGGGCTTTACTATTTCCAGACTATCAGATGCACAACTGCGCGATCCCAAAATCCTTATATGGATAGCTATTGAGCAAGAGCAATACAGCACCTTCAATTGCTACCAACTTATAATTATTTTTAATTTTTCCAAACGAATTTGATAGTTTGCGTACCAATACTTTCACAGTCTCGGTCCGTAGCCACGACAAGGCAGTTCAAACCGAACAGTATAAATATTGCAGTTTCCATCAAAACTTCAAGACGCATGGTCCTTCTTCGAATTAAAGCTCGGTTTTGTTTAACTTAAAACTCACCCGTACGCTTAGACTTTTTGATCTGAAATTTTCCATTCCTATATAGGCAAGAAAATTGTGCAAATCTTCAACCTAAACTAGCATGCAACCACACGCTCTTGGCTGCATCGTGCCAGAGGGTGACTATGAGAGCAGCGTGCCGCCAATTTAGAGTTCCGTTGGCCGGAAATGCGTCATTATTTTTCTATTTGCAGTTTTAGCGGAAATTAAAAAAAGCAAAAAAGTCCGTTAATCTAGGAAAACATTTATATTTTATGGAAAATCATGCGACATTGAAACTTAGGAGATTACGAAAGTTCGCCCTCGAAAGTTTCCTGGCAGAGCAGTTCGAATTCAAAAAGTAAAATAAATCAATGAATTGATTGATTGATATAAGCGCTCATTATTGTACCGTATAGAAACAATTAAAAAGAAAATTTTTCACGGCTTTATTCTGAATGATGTCTCTTAGTCCTTAGCTATCATTTCTTCACTTTTTTACTCCTGGTATTTGTCCATTCCACGCTTCAGCAATTCCACACACGGTCCCAATAGCCTTTCGAAAGCTGCTCTATCAAGGAAAGCCATCGTGGCTGTTGCGACACCCTCGAACTCACTTGCTTCATCAGCAACAGCGAAAACTGAAGCTGAGCGTGGCTTTTGGTCAATCAGCGCCGCCTCGCCGAAATAGTCTCCGGGTTGCAGCGTCCGCAAATTCAGGCCGCCATCATCCACAACCCGCGCACCGCCTCGCAGCACAAAGTACATCCCGTTACATTCGTCACCTCTTGAGAAGATTGTTGCACCGTTTGAAAACTGCTTTAAAGTCAGTGCGTCGGCTAACTGTTCGAAATCGTCCGTTGACAGCACAGCTCGCAGAGCAGGAACTCGACGGAGCATTCGTAGACGCTCAAATCTTCGTTCCCGCCCAGCCTGGATCACTAGTCTACGAAAAGCGTAGCCGTCGAGTGCCCATAGGCTGCTGCCAACGTCGGTTCCGGCTTCCTGCACGTTAGCTGATCTTGGCAGATGGTGCAGCAACGCCAGCTCACCGAAATACGCCCGGTCGCCTTCTCCGTCTGTCATTCGGTTATCGTCACCGAGCTCACGAATTACCTCGGTGGAGCCGTCGGGTTTTTGCACAGTAACAATGAAACGACCCTGCCGAATTACATAAAAATTGTCGCCATCATCGCCCTGGCGAATCACAACTTCTGCTGCAAAGGTCAAAAGGCCGATTAGTTGCCTAGAAATCCAGATGAACTTCACTAGAGTTTATTACCCTTGATCCCAGCTACTCACATGGCTGAACGGTTAGCACCTGCATCGCATTAGCGATGCGACACAGATCGGACGGTTCGAGCTCTCGGAGGAACACTATACTACTCAGCGAGTTCATCAAGCGTTTCATCTCGTCTGCAGACTTGGCGTAGTAAGGCTGCGAGGTTTCAAGAGGCCAAATATTTAATTTTATTGGACTATACGCTCGTACTTTAACTCCTATTGGTACTTTGGTAACTCCTATTGGTCATTTAGTTCCAATTAAAAAGATAACAAAAACCAATAGTCCGTTTGTTTTTTTGAGATAAATGCCTTTTATGATTAAGTCCAAATGTCGCCTCCCTTTGCGACAGATTTCGTCTCACTTGATGGAGAGTAACTTTAAACAGTTGTTGATTAAGTTTTTTCATTTATTAACTCACTGAAAACAAACTTTCTCGCAAAAATACGCTCAAAAGCCTTTGCTCAGAATGCGTGCTGAAAAGAATACTACATGACCCCACGTTGAAGCATACGCCACTAAAACATCACTAAATCTCCACATGCCAATCCTACGAAGTATGCTGCCATTTCAAATTTCCAAACTGCAGCATTAGGAACCCTTCTAATCTCACCGGTTGCCAAGCTTGCCCATCCTCCGGCTCCGGCTTCTCAGCGCTGACGCCCTGCCGTCGTCGAAGCATTACGCGTCTTTGCGTAAACCCGGACGCGCTAGCGCCAAGCACGTCCTTCCTGTCCTCATCGTTATCATCAGCTGACGCTTGGTTCCGCCCGATCAGAGACACGCGCTCCATGGCCAAGTTGTAGACAGATGCCAGTCGGTCTTGAAGTCGCAAAATCCATTCTGTCAGGACTTGAAGCCTGTCCTGAGCATTCATCTCTTAGTGAACAGCTTTGAGCGGGCTCGAGAACTAATCTGCTCTGCCTCTGGCGGTTTTTCAGACTCCAGAGCCGATTATCACTGCATTATTAATTAACGAATCGTTCCATCGCTCGAGGACTTAATCTCTCTCCCCCTTGAGCGCATTCGTCTTAGATAGGCTTGTTTAATTTGGATCGCAGTGCCACGCGATTTCGAGCTGGAGAATATAGGAGCGTTTGCAGAAAGGGCCGGGAGTACGTTGGTTGCTATGGTGATCCAGCGGGTAGACACTTATCGCTAGCTCCGATACAGGGATGACTGTGTAGCAAAATTGTGTAAATAAGTCGATCAATTAAGTTTGTTCATAAATTCTTTGAGACATAAAGTAACTGTTCAGTTCCTGTCATCCTCAGTTTTCTGTCATCAATGGGCTAAAGGTCAAGCTTATTCAGGGATAAATTATAGAGGGTCAAGCAAATAAATCAGAAGACCGAGGTAGAGAAGGAGGTGATTAAGAAAGAAAAAAATTCTTTTCTATTCAGTAGGGAAGATGAGGAGAGACAGAAGAAGATCACTCAGAGTAAAAGAGTGACTTGAAAGACAGACAGCTCTCGCTTGAAGCCTAGTTTTTTCTTTGAAAAAATCGCCTGTTCTAGTTTTCATACTGAACTCTCACCAGTATCTAGGCCAAAGCCGTGAGTTCTTATACTCGTCCTTAACTAGTAGGACACGAGCACTCTAGAATGGTGCTGGCAGAGGCTAACTGTAGCGGTGGTTCATCGGTCTTGTTTATTCGGCAGCAGCCCAACAAGGATAAATCTTATCTAAAAAAATACACGTCTCTGCTCACCTGACACAGCAAAACAAGCGCGGAAGCGTATTAATCAGACTAATTGCTGAACTACACGGTTCGTGATTAAAAATTTTCTGACAAAAACTACACAAAATCTGTCGCATTAAAACGAATACATCATTCAATCGCTAATCCCTTTCATTTTCCTATTTCAAATGTATAAAAGATTGAAGATTTGATGGCCAGCCAAAGAAACTAGGAACCACTGTCAACGAAGCGAGCAGACATGGACAACTCAACTCACTTGTCACCAAGATTCTATGCCAGCCTGAGCAACGCAATTATCGATTGTCTACCCGACGCGCCGAACCGCAACATCTTCTGTCCGATCAGCACTGCCTATGGCGTCGTGACGGGCCTCCTGCTGCCTCTGGTGATGCTGCTAGGACTGTTCGGTAACGGCGTCACTGCCTGGATCACACTTGGTCGCGGAGCCGAGCCTTCAAGACTAAACGTTTACCTGGGCGCCATGGCGATCGCTGATAGCGCCTACCTGGTGGTTTCCGGCTGTCTGGGACTGTTTCTTGCCCGCGGCCTTCCTTGGGTCAGCGGCGGCCGATTTGGCTTCATTGTGCAGAACGTGTCGTCCGCCGCGTGCACTGTATTCAAGTTCGTAGGCAAGTGGCTCTACCTGCAGTCGATGGGCATCTTCCTGGCCATGGTGCTGGACAGAGCTCTGTGTCTGGCCATGCCGTTTCGTTTCCAAGTTGTGTCGCAGCGCACGGCTTGGCGAGTGTGCGCGGGTGTTGTGGTGGCGTCGCTGGCTCTGAGCTCCGTCTGCCTGGCCGTCTACGGCTGGGACTTGATTCAGTTCTCACCCAGGACTCCCAGAATGATTGTCTGCTTGGTGAATTCGAAGGTAGCCGACCCTGTTAGTGTCTTGCTGAGCGTGTACATGTCGCTGATGCTGCACCCGCCGACCCTGCCGATTTTCTGCATCCTGGTCACCAACTGTTACCTGGCCGGCAAGCTGGTTGCCATCCTGCGCAACAGGCGCCAGCTGACTGCCTCCCTGAGCACCGCCGCAGATGAGCGAGACAAGATGGCCAACACTGTCGTGTGCGTGGCCATGTCCGTCCTGCTCACGCTGTGCTCTCTGCCCAGCGTGCTGACCATCCTGTCGGGCCTCATCGTCGGCGAGTTTACTACGGAAGGCGATGCTCAGCTCCTGCGCGCTCTGCTGTACATGTCGCAGGTGAGCGAGGCCCTGGTAATGTTTAACCAGTGCGGCAACTGGCTGCTCCTGTTGTGGAAGAGTCCGAAGTATCGGCAGCGGTTTGCGGCTCTGTTCCGTTGGAAGCGCAGAAGCCACGACCTTGCGAACCAGTCCGGTCCTGTGAATTCGACCAGCCCGATCGGCAACCAGGCCAGCCTGCCGACTCGCTTTTGAGTTTCTAGCCGGATGGCGCAATGTTAATTCATTCGAATTTTAACCAGAGTTTAACCTCTGACTGTTGTTGCCATTCAGTTTTCTTGTAGAACATAGACGTCATTACTGTCTATCTAGCTTTCTGAAGTCAGTCTGGCTGTCAATATACGAGTAGTAAGGCTGCGTTGCTGAAATGATTTATGAGACTTGACTGAAGTATGAGACTAGACTGAAGTATGATACTAGACTGAAGTATGAGACCATACTGAAGTGTGTGAGACTAGACTGAAGTGTGAGACTAGACTGAAGTATGAGACTAGACTGAAGTATGAGACAAGAATGTAGTATGAGACTAGACTGAAATGTGAGACTAGACTGAAGTACGAGACTAGACTGAAGTATAAGACTATGCTGAAACTTATATAAGCAAAAATGTTTTGTCGGCTGTTATTTTGAAAGTCAGAAACGTTTTTGAGTTTCACTAGAAACTAAAATCATGTTCGTTTTTTATGCATTCGTGAGCGATAGCTTGCACTTGAACTGATATTAAAACAACTCGCGATAAAATATATCAAAGAGATCCAGTGTGTTCAATTCAAAATAAAACTTGTTTTATCTTGAACAATTAGTCCTTTCTTTGATTACTGAAGAGATCTACCTATCTTAACAGCGAGCAGCCTCTCTATCTACGAGTTATAAGAAAGATAAATATCAATATCTAAGTCTCTAATTAAAAAAATCTGCGAATGCTCTGTCAAGCTAAAAAAGAAGTCACAAATTATGCTTATCTACTTAAAGTAGTTTAAAAATATTATTAGCTTCGCCTTTAGAATTTACTTAGAACTGCATAAAAGACGTGGAGAAGTAGATTGGTGGAAAATTAAAAAGAGAATGGCCGATGAATGATTAAAGATAAATTGGGTATAATGATACGAAGCATATAAAAGCATACGTAAGCTAGAGTGAAAACTAGCAAAAGTACATGCTATGGGAAATCATAAATCTGTTTAGCTCGTTAGAAGAAATTAAGATGTTAAACACTATAACGATGACAAGATGCGAAAATTAATAGAGAAATACGAGAGAGGGGGCATCGCGTAGTGCTGAGAATGAGGGAAGTAAAGGTGATATGTGAGGGGTGACGTTAAAGAAGATAGGAGCAATGTTGATGAGGGTAAGATAAGTATGAGCGAGGGGACCGTAATGGGTGAGGACGGGGTGTAAGGACAAGAGCAAAGCGAGATGAGACATCGGGATGAGAATAAGGAGAGGGACGAAGTTGAAGAGAGAGATGAGGATGAAGAGGGAAATGAGGATGAGGATGAGGGGTGGATGAGGATGAGGATGAGGATGACTATGAGGGGTGGATGAGGATGCGGATGAGAATGAGGGGTGGATGAGGATGAGGATGTGAATGAGAATGAGGACGAGAAGAGGGATAAGGATAAGCAGAGGAATGAGGATGAGGGGAGGGATCAAGATAAGAATAGAGATGAGGTTGAAGCTGAGGATGAGGATGAAAAGAGCGATAAAGATTAAGATTTTGGACGGATGAGGATGAGGATGAGGTGGTAGGCGTGAGGATTAGAAGGCACTGAGTTTCTAGGGAGTCCCCTAATGAGAATTAGGGGAGGGGTTAAGATCAGGGGAGGGAGGGGTGAGGAGTCAGCAAAAAAGCGAAAAATACAAGAAAATTAGGTACTCTTTATTCCACAGGGAGACTTCTCTTCTGGTCCATTCAGAAAAGGGGGATTTAGGTAGCTAGCTACAGAATGTGGAAATAAATAAAGATCGCAAAAAACTTATTAAGTCGTTCTATTTAATTGAATACATTAATTAAAATTAAATCCATTCTTTACCCACAGAATAATCGAAAATAAAATTAGAAGTATCAATCAATCAGAGAAAACTCAGCTCCAACTGGGCACCAGATTCCAATCAATTAACGAGATCCGTCAATGCCTTAGACCAAGTCTAGAAGCAGAAAAGCTTTGTGAGATTTTGAAAACTCGAGTCTACAAAATGTCTGTTTCGAAATCTAAGAAACATAGAAGTACAGGGAAAAACAAAGGCGCAAGCTATTATTGAAGACAGAGGGGCTACATTTATTCAGGGAAAACATTTTTTTCTACACTAGCGGGAAAAGATCAAAAGGCTAAGAATTGGGATAGTAATTAACGCTGGCGGGCTTGAGGAAAATAGGGTTTGAAAGCGGATAAGGGGGGCAGCTGGAAGCGACTTTCAGACTGCGTTGCGATTTCCTTAGCAACCGTAATCTGTCGCTTCCTTACTTATTAGTTAGCCTACTCAGCGCGCTGAGCAGCTGGCTAACTGGTCGAGTCCCCTGATGGACACGTCGCACGTGATTTGCTTCATCAGGGAGCATCGCACGGCCTCTTGCCCGGGATATGTCTTTTTCTCGGAGTTTCTGGGCTTCTTAAATCTGCTTCATCTTGCTTCTATACACTATCACTCCTGTCTCTGCATCCTTAGACTCCCAGTTCTCCCCTGTCTCCCATTTCTCCCCTGACTCCCCTTTCTCCCCTGTCTCCCCTGTCTCCCATTTCTCCCCTGACTCCCCTGTCTCCCCTGTCTCCCCTGTCTCCCATTTCTCCCCTGACTCCCTTTTCTCCCCTTTCTCCCCTTCTTCCCCGTCTTTTTTCTTCTTTTTCTCCATTTTCTCCCCTTTCTTCCCTTTCTCCCCGGTCTCCCCTTTCTCATCGGTTTCCCATTTCTTCTCTGTTTCTATTTTCTACCCTATCTCCTCCCCGTTTGTCAGTCTCCCTGTTCTTATTTCTCTCCGTAATCCATGCATTCCCTGTATCTCCTAATTCACTGCATTTTTCTATTTCTTTCACTGCTTCCGCTCTTTCCAATCAGATCTACTTGTCCCAGCTACTGGAGACCCGGCCAAAATGAATTTATTTCCTGTAATTCATATTGGGATAAAATATTTCACCAGCTTGACTGCCCAGGATTTAGGAGAAGTTTTCTTATCTGTTAGCACGAAATAATAATTCTCGGATATTACTTGGGTACTGCGGTTATTAATGGGCCGAGTCCTAATTAGTTGCAACAGCTACTGGGCTCGGTTTGTGCGCGGGAGCGAGATAGATATACGAGCTAAGAAAGGACGAGCTGATTTAGTTTGTGCCCGCCGAAATCGAGCTGGTCGGGGGTGGGAAAAGCGGCGAGATGAAAATGTTGGAGAAACAGGGGAAGGAAGGAAGGAAGCGAGGGGGCGAGGGAGGCCATGTGTGAACGGCTATGACTATGTATGCTGTTAGCCGCCAGCACAGCTGCTGCCCCATCGCTTTCTCACCTTACCTAGGAAGAGTAGCTGTTGTCTTTAGATTTGACCTACCTTTGTTCGCATGAACTGGCCTTATCTGCCTCAGTCCTTCATTTGGTTTATTTTATTATTTTTTTTAGCAAAAAATTCAATAGCTCTCGTCTTTAGTTAGCAATTTTGGCCCAATCGTGAGGCGATTGATCAGCGCTTGTGAAATGAAAATAAAATTCTCTAGCACATTCACATTATAGTGGGCTTTTCACTCAAATCGAGGCCCGTTATCAATCAGAATGGAACCCCTTGTCAATCAGAATGGCGCCCCTTATCAATCAGATTGGCGCAACTTATCAATCAGAATGGCCCCCCTTGGCAATCAGAATGGCGCCTCTTATCAATCAGATTGGCGCCTCTTATCAATCAGATTGGCGCCACTTATCAATCGGAATGGCGCCCCTTATTAATCGGAATGGCGCCCCTTATCAATCAGAGGGGCGCCCCTTATCAATCGGAATGGCACCCCTTGCAAATCAGAATGGCGGCCCTTATCAATTAGAATGGTGCCCCTTATCAATCAGAATGGCGTCCCTTACTAAACAACAAGTTAAATGCGAAAGTAACGTTTGAAGAAATGGAGACGGCTGCAATCCTTCTTCAAATCCAAGGTAAATGGAACAAAGTACAACATTACTGTTTGAAACTACAATATTTATTGCGTCATTCAGCAAGGCTCCAATAGACAACGTTAATATTCGAAATTTTCACTATAAATGACATTTAAATGTGCAGTTAAGCGTTATTAAAGATGCTGCTCTTTATAGGTAAAAGCTATTTCCACTTTCTCAATAGAGATTTAATGCACTTTCTAAATAATTGTAATTGATATGTCAATAACAAATAGACAGATTACAGTTCACAATCCTCAATCACTCGACAACATCCATTGGGTATTGCCCCTATATTCTACTTATTTAAGTGCCAAATAAGCAACGTTACAAATAATTTCGTTACACATGCTAGTGTAATTGTATTAGAGATAAAAACTCCTCTCAAACATGCCTAGGCCATTGACACCGACAGTCACGAATCCCCTATTCACACATCCCGTGAAATATCCCCCCACTCACATCCCCTATTCATACATTCTATATTAACACACCCCATTTTCACAATCCCCTACTCACACATCCCTTATTCTTAATCCCCTGTTTACACATCCCATATTCACACATCCCCTATTCACACATCCCCTATTCACACATCCCCCATTTACACATCCTCTATTCACACATCCCCTATTCACACATCCCCCATTCACACATCCTCTATTCACACATCCCCTTTTTAATTTCACGTGAGCTGCAGTCTCACAATGCAATTCCGTATATCCCTTCACGAGTCTCCTTATTAAATTTTTTCCCTCATAGCTAATCCCATTTCTCCCATTCTATTCAGTCTTTGCCACTCTCCCATCATTCACGCATCACCCATTCATGGCCCGCTCGCAGCCGCCGCCGCCGCAGCAGCAGCAGCAGCAGCCTCGCAGCCGGACGCAGCGGAGGAGGTGAGCCGGCGCTGCCTCCTGGCGCATCCGGCAGCGAGCCGCGCTCTCAGCTGGTCGGCCGTGGCGCCGGCGCAACCCAGCGGATTATCTCCGTCCTCTGCATCCGGCTTGGTTGCCCCTGGCAACAGAAGTCCGCGAATCTCCTCGTCGCCGGCCTCGCAGTAAAACCAGGCCGGTCGATCGAGAAAATCGACGGCCTCCAGCAGCTTTGGCTGCATCGACAACAACAGCCGAATGGCAGCGACGTCACTTTCCAGAGCGGCCTTGTGCAGCAGGGTGAGGCCGCACTGGTCCAGACTGGACAGCAGGTCCGGGTTCGAATCCTTGACTGCCTCCGTCAGCGGCAGTTCGTGCAGCCGGTCAACGGAGTCCTGCAGCCGCTGCAGCCGGTCGAAAGCCTCGGCCAGTGCGGACTCTGTGATGGCGCCTTCGACCACAGACGAACGGAAGGCGTCCTCCCGAGGATCGGGCAGCGTCCAGCCCCGGAGAATCCAGGCCTCGATGCGGTCCAGCCCGCCGTTCGCCGACATCAGCTCCGCAGTCAGATTGTCCAATTCCTCGTTGTACAGCGGGCCGAACTTCGACTCGGCGAACAGGTCCTCAGGCCAGCTGGCCGTCCTGGTTGCGGACTGCCGGCGAGCAGCGGCCGGCCCTTAGCAACAAGCCAAACAGCTCGGGCTGCGCGTTGGCCCTGACGCACAGGTGAAGCGGCGAGTCGCCGTTCGAGTCCCGGCCGAGGTCGATTCGGTCGGATTGGCGAAGGCAGAGACGGATGGCGGCCAGGTCGCTGTGCCATATGGCTTCCGTGAATGCCGGGTCGTTCATGTTCGACGAGAGGAGATTCCAGGACGGTTCCTTAGAGCTGGCTATCGGTTCTTCCCTTATAGCCTCGTTTCTCATCTTCATCCCTCGGCTGTGTTCTCAGCCTCTCTCTGCCCCCCCCCCGGCCCCCAGCCCACCCGCCTTTGCAGTGATCCCATGCACAGCCTCCTTTCTCTAGCCGGCTTCGCTTTGACGCATTTGGTCAGTTCGATGGGAAAAAATGCAAATCCGACGCATGAACGACTAGAGGAGGGAGGCTGAGCTTTGGGAAGAGGAGGAGCAGTTAGGGATATTTGGCTAAAAATATACAATCTAAACATTTTGTGATTAGCAGCAATAAGATTTTCTTTCGCTCTTGGAATAAAAATCTTAGTAAATTGTTATTTTGTAAAGATTTAGGATATGAATTTGCGACCAATTACTTAAGAACTGCTTTTTTGCGCCTCTCATGCAGACGGCGCTGTTTTTAGCGCCTCTCATGCAGATGGCGCTGTCTTTGGCGCCTCTCATGCCCACGGCGCTGTTTTTGGCGCCTCTCATGCAGACGGCGCTGTTTTTGGCGCCTCTCATGCAGACAGCGCTGTTTTTGGCGCCTCTCATGCCCACGGCGCTGTTTTTGGCGCCTCTCATGCAGACAGCGCTGTTTTTGGCGCCTCTCATGCAGACAGCGCTGTTTTTGGCGCCTCTCATGCAGACGGCGCTGTCTTTGGCGCCTCTCATGCAGGCGGCGCTGTTTTTGGCTTCCGCTTTAATAGCAAGTGTCTTGAAGCTTCTTAAATATTTTAGCAGGACTTTTTAGATAATTTCATAAATTTTCGTGCAATTCTACTGCTAGTAGCGGGTTCATCCGATTGCAAATGAAAGATTAAAAATTCGTCTATATGTTGTTCTGATCGAATATTGGTTTTTGCGAGCAATCTCAGCCAAGGAGCAAGCAAACTCATCCATCCCATAGATTTCAATACGACGAAGGAGGTGGTTTGAACCATAGACTATCACTTTTTTCAACCAAACTCATCCAACGGGCGAGCAATCTCAGCCATAGCTTGTCTGCCCATTCATTCCCTCTTCCCTTCTTTCTTTCCTCCTCCTCCGATGGCTCAGTTGCGACAAACATCCAACTCCGACAGAGAGAAGCTAATCAACGCATGGAATGACGGACAAAATTTGAGCACTGCTTCACGCATTCTCGGGATAAAGCTGAAGACGTCCAGACATATAATCCAGACTTACGTAGCTACTGGAAGAATTGCTGCTCTCCAACGTGGCGGAATAAGGGAGGAATCAAGCAAGATGGACGCAGAAATGCGCCAAGAGTTGACTCGCATTGTGGATGCCAATCCGTTTGCAACACTCGAGACCATGTGCCAGCAGCTGCACGAAAGACTGCCAAACAAACCCGTGGTGTCGACCACGACTGTGCACAGAGCACTGCAGGGCTCTCTGTACACATTCAAAATTGCGACTAAGGACGCGGACATTCGCATGCAAGCCAACTCGGATGAAGTGCTTGCCCGACGACGCGACTATGCCCAGATGATGACGACGCTGCCACACGATGCCGTGGTGGTGTACATCGATGAGACTGGATATAACTTGTGGAGCCGAAGGTCACAAGGCCGAGCAATCAGAGGTCAGCCTGTGCGTCGCATCTGCACCACTCAGAGAGGACCGAATTTGACCATTTGCCTTGCTGTCTCCTCTGCGCTGGGTTTGGTCAAGAGTGAGATCTTCCGAGGAGGCCAAACGCGGCCGCGGTTTCAACAGTTTGTAAACGAGCTAGTGGAGCAAGTCCAAGGCCAGGTTAACAATGAGAGAATTGTCATTGTCTGTGACGGGCCGACATTTCACCGTGGAGTCATCGTGCCACAGAATCATCAGCCGAGGATTTCACTGCAGCTGCTTCCTGCCTATTCGCCGTTCCTAAACCCATGCGAAATGGCGCATAGCGCGGTGAAGGCTGACATCAGACGGCAGCTGGTCAATCCTGCCCTGGTGGAAGAGGAAGCTGGTGGAATTCCGGATGGAATGAACCGTACCGAGTGGCGCTGTATTCTGTTGGAGCGACTTGGCCGCATTGCCTTGGACACGGTGACACCACTGAAGGTGGCTCGCTGGGAAATTCATTGCGGCAGAAATTATGCTCAGTGCATCCAGCAGCAGCCCTTTGTCTAATGAGACTAGCTGACAAATTGACACCGTGCATCATATGCAACCAGTGCTTATTTAGTGAGTCATTTGTTTGTTCCGTTAGTCAATTTCCTGTGTTCTGCTGTGCTGCTCTACATAAAGTCTCTTATATACATGTACGAACCAATTAATTTTTTTCGCTTAATAAACAAGCTATGGCTGAGATTGCTCGCCCGTTGGATGAGTTTGGTTGAAAACAGGTGATAGTCTATGGTTCAAACCACCTCCTTCGTCGTATTGAAATCTATGGGATGGATGAGTTTGCTTGCTCCTTGGCTAAGATTGCTCGCAAAAACCAATACTTGCTCGAGCTTCACACGGCTAGTCGCAAGGTTGAAACTCGCTAAACCTTCGAGGAGATTCTGCAGTCATCTATCTTGCAGTGCCTCAGCCGCATCTCCTCTATCTCTGCCTCTTGGGATGGTCCCGATCTTGCACTACCCAGCGCGCGCTCAGCCGCGAATCTGGGCCTTGCCTGCTTATCAGTATGCTTGATTTAACTCCCAAATTGGCGGGCCCCAGAGACACACAGGGGGATTCGGGCGAGCCTGCACGGGCCTGCTCTGCTTTAGCGGGTGGAGCGGTGTGGCCAAAAGAAAATCATTGGCATCTGAAATCAGTTCACCAGCTTCCTATATGAGTTGGTTTGATGGCGTGAATGCAAAACGACAAGTCACATAATTTCGAAAATATTCTGTAACTCTGGCCATTGTAGTTTAAAAAAATAAAATAAACTGTTTCTACATATATTATTACACCTTACATGAAGCCTGTTTATCGAGCCAACTGTAATAAAATAGTTAAAAAGATATTTAAAAAGCTATTTTACAGTAGAGACTATTTTTTAAAAGTCTCAAGTTTTGCAAGCATTTAGCAACAGTTCACGATGCGATAGACGTACAGTAGAGCTAATTAGGAGTTAGAAAAATACCTTTACGGTTTATACGTGAGAAAAGTAATTACACATACTAAGCATACTACCAGCATAAAAGCAACTATGTAAAAAATAAAAATTGGACGCATATAGATATTTTCTGTTCTATAACCCTGATTTTATTAGTACAATTAAAACCGTCCTTAGTTTTATTACCTAAACTCAAAAAAACTTATTTAATACTTACGAGCGTATATCGCATGTGTTAAATTGGGCTCCAACCCCACTTGGTTCTATCACCTGTGTCAAATTGGGCTCCAACCCCCTTAGTTCTATCACCTGTGTTAAATTGGGCTCCAACCCCCTTAGTTCTATCAGCTGTGTTAAATTGGGCTCCAACCCCCTTAGTTCTATCAGCTGTGTTAAATTGGGCTCCAACCCCCTTAGTTCTATCACCTGTGTTAAATTGGGCTCCAACCCCCTTAGTTCTATCACCTGTGTTAAATTGGGCTCCAACCCCCTTAGTTCTATCACCTGTGTTAAATTGGGCTCCAACCACCCTTAGTTCTATCACCTGTGTTAAATTGGGCTCCAACCCCCTTAGTTCTATCACCTGTGTTAAATTGGGCTCCAACCCCCTTAGTTCTATCACCTGTGTTAAATTGGGCTCCAACCCCCTTAGTTCTATCACCTGTGTTAAATTGGGCTTGCTGAAGTCAGCCCTGTTTGAGTCCCATCTCAGCTCCATGACACGGATTTTGTTAAGCTTAACCGTGAGATTTCGTTTCCACAGAAAATCGCTCGCTTGACCATTGCGAATTCCGACCCCTAGATCACACGGTTGTCTGCCGACTCTCCCAGATCCCATTCAGATCGGCGACGCCCACCATCGAAATCCCGTCTCGCTGGTTCTCGTCAGCATCGGCTTCGTCCAGATTTGCCTGTTGCTGCCAACGGACTGACGGTTGAGCTTCCAGAGTCACCACAGCCGACGAAGAAGGCGTAGCAACAAACGCAGTTGTAGACGTTGCAGCCTCTCCCGTAGCTTCATCGGCTCTAGCAACATCCGCTTGTCTAGCTTCATCATCAACTTCGGCAGTTGAGGAGGCTTGTCGAACCGCGGCGAACTTGGAGAACTGAAGGCCCCGGCGGGCCAGTGCCGCCAGCGCATCCTGGTCCGACTTGATGCTGGCGTCCAGCTTCTGCACCTGCCTCTTCACGGATATCTTCAGAGCGTAGTAGTGTATGTAGTACACTAGCAGTAGGGCGACGCCAAGCACGATGAAGGAGGAGCAAAAGTACACGGCAGCAAAGTCGCCAGCCTTCAACGATTCCATGCTGAGCAGCAGGATGAACAGGCCGAGGATGGTCATGATGATGCCCACCATCAGCTCCATCCAGAGTGTCATGCGGCAGAAATAGCGCTGGTCGTAGCAGAGGATTCGAGGTCGCCCGGGCCGAGCTTTAGTCATGGCTCTGGCGGGGGATGGCTTAGCTTGTCACCGTGTGGGCACTGTTGCATCAGTCAATTTGCCTTCCCACTGAAAAAGTCGCGCCGGGAGTAGCTGGCGGAAGTGACTCCGGGCGGGTTCTGTCTCACCTCCCTGCCAGTCTGGATTTGACAATTTTTTATGTATTCCGTTGTTGCAAGCCTGAGATGCGGTTGCTGGGCCGCTAGTGAGGGAAGGAATTGGAGGGGCTTTGAGGCCGTGTGGGACTGGAATGAAGAGCGCTAGGTTGGGAAGGGGATAGGAGGCGGCGATTCAGGGAGAATTCCCCGAGAGGAGGGGAAAATGGATGAGGGGACGGACAGACAGGCGGCTAGGGACAAGTGGGGCTTCCCCGGTTTTGCCCGGGAACGCAGAATCCTTACCTGCACGAACTGATGAAGCTGAAGGGGGGAGGGTAGACTGAGGTGCAGCGGGTAGCTAGGCTGGACTCAAAATCGAATATTCGAGTTCCGAGCTCGCGAGTGCGAGAACCGCGTGCAACTAATTAACGGAGAGTTTTTGCAGCTCTCGTTGCTAGCGATCCCGTTATCCCTTGCGGAGGCAGCAGCTGGCTCAGAACAGTGAAATTAATTAAATGTGACAGTTTGAGTGTGAAGCATTGAGACATAAATCAACAGGCTTAAAAGACGCATAGATATCAAAGTCCTTCCATTTGAGTCTGCACATCGCTGTCTGCACCCAAAATTGCCTTTATGTGGCAGAGACCGATGGGATAAATTTAATCAGCCCGTACTGTGGGATCAGCTTTGACTTTGAGCGCGGGCTTCACGTTATTGCCGATCTCCTCATCTCTCCTCCCCCCCCCCCCTAGCTCCCACATATCTACCCCACTCCCACTGTAGTTGAGATGGACACGGGAAGACAAAAAAACTAGGAAAAATTTATACTAGCCAAACAGGAATTACGACTGGAAGTATATAGGAATTTTAGGCTTATAGGCTAGGGTACCTACGCCATAGCTAGCGGATGCTGTGAGTTTCTGCAATTCCTGAAGAGCTATTGAAATACCTCCCAATGGGTTGGCGCAATGGCACTTCTATAAGGGCTCTTAAAGAGTGTGTGGGGCAACGTAAGTTTTTTAATGCCAAGCGATCCATAAAAATACATTCGCTTGTACTTAGCTCCGAGGTACCGGCTAAAGTCCGGCTAAAATTTCATGTTCTGTCATGAAAAAGACTTCTTTCATAAGAGAAATATTTACCAGTTGTCTATATTTTTTATTTTGCAGCTCTAGTTTCTGCTACTGACGTCAAAAAAGCGATAAGTAGTAAGATGAGCTCGTCGTCACTAATCATTTAAATCGTAGATAGATAGATAAATAGATAGATAGATAGATAGATAGATAGATAGATAGATAGATAGATAGATAGATAGATAGATAGATAGATAGACAGATAGATAGATAGATAGATAGATAGATAGATAGATAGATAGATAGATACCGTAGATAGATAGATAGATAGATAGATAGATAGATAGATAGATAGATAGATAGATAGATAGATAGACAGATAGATAGATAGATAGATAGATAGATAGATAGATAGATAGATAGATACCGTAGATAGATAGATAGATAGATAGATAGATAGATAGATAGATAGATAGATAGATAGATAGATAGATAGATAGATACATAGATAGATACATAGATAGATAGATAGATAGATAGATAGATACATAGATAGATAGATAGATAGATAGATAGATAGATAGATAGATAGATAGATAGATAGATAGATAGATAGATAGATAGAATAGATAGATAGATAGATAGATAGATAGATAGATAGATAGATAGATAGAAAGATAGATAGATAGATAGATAGATAGATAGATAGATAGATAGATAGATAGATACCGTAGATAGATAGATAGATAGATAGATAGATAGATAGATAGATAGATAGAAAGATAGATAGATAGATAGATAGATAGATAGATACATAGCCCGAGTGTGAGCCATAAATTTCTTAGCTACGAGAGCTCCTAAATTGAATTATTTCATTCAACATTCATTTAGCACGCCCAGTCCCGCTACCTCCAAACGTTATAAAACTGTCAGCATTCGTATAATTCAACAGACCTGCAACTGGAACTCCCATTTCAATAGTCTTGAAAGCTTTTCAATCTCGAAACAATATCCTAGCCTTTGAATGCGGTGGGTAGATGCGCAATAAAAGAACAGATTCAGCTCTATGTAACCAAAGCAACTCGCAAATTATACCAGCCCAGTATGAGCCAAAAAAGACTAAATTGAATTTTTCATCAATTCAATCTACAGTACCCAAGCCCTAGCAAGAGTATTTGGCCAAATACACGAAAAAAGACACAGTGTCAGTTTGTTAGAGATAATGCCAAAGCGAGGTTTGCCAGAGACGAGGCAAAAATGGCAAGTATAGCATAGTAAAAACCCTGTGAAGAGACGAGAGACAGTGAGCGGGTAGACGGGTGAGTTAATTTTTTTTGAGAAAAAGCCTCTCGAATGGAGCGTGTCTCTCATGCTCTCGGCTCTCTTGTTTTATACCTGGCCTATCGTGTTAGAGGAAAAAAAGCAGAGAGCCACGCAAGTCCGTCTCTATATAATTTCTGTTTTCACGTCTGGTCCTGTTATCTGCCCGCTGCAGAAATTCTCTTGTCTGTTGCGAGCCGACTCGCCACTCAGTTCGAGCTTGTCAAACATGACGTCCTCGTTGACGCCCTCAGAGCGTCACTCCATCGATGCAGATTTGAGGCGTCGTACCGAAGAATTTTTGGCTACAAATCCGAATCTGTCGAAGAAGTTGGACGAATTGGACAAATTGTTGATGGGGAATTATTTGCAGGCTCAACTGCAGCGGGAGAGGAACGGTTGGAGGGTGAGTGTGCCGATATGTATCGTGGAATGAAATCCGCTCAACTTGATGGAATCCAATTGGCGTTAAAATTCTTCGCATTCCTATCTTTGCAATCATTTTTTTACTCTCATTCTGTCACTCTGCCACTCTGTTCGTATTTCACTCTGTCACTCTCTTATTGTGTCACTCTGTCACTCCCTTATTGTGTTACTCTGCAACTCTCTTATTGTGTCACTCTGTCACTCCCTTATTGTGTCACTCTGTCACTCCCTTATTGTGTCACTCTGTCAATCCATTATTGTGTCACTCTGGCACTCCCTTATTGTGTCGATTGGTGTCACTCTGGCACTCTCTTACTATCTCACAGCTCTTACTTTGTCAATCTCCTGCTCTCTTTACAACCTGGGCCCTCCTATTCAATTTCCTCTTAGCAACTAGCTAACCAATCCAACCCAGAGCTCGCTGTCCAAAGCCATGGAAGAGCTGGAGCGTCACCGGAAGCTTTCAATGCAAACAACTGCAAGCGACGCTGAGGATGTCTACAAACTGCAGAGAAAGTTCACCGACTTCGTCGACGAAGAAGAAGAAGAGGAAGAGGAAGAGAAGGACGCCCAACCGGAAGTGAAATCGGATCTGGCGGAGGAGGATCAACCGGAAGCGGCAAAGTCAGCGGAAATCGTTCACCTGCGAGAGCAGCTAACCGAGGCTCTGGACAAAGCCAGCGCAGCCTCCGAGCTGGCGTGGCACTACGAGAACTTCATCCGGGAGTTGAAATCCATCAACGCCAAGCTCGAGTCCCGGCTCACCCAGCTGACTCAGGAGAGACGGCGGTGCGCGCGGGTGCTGGCTGCATCGAGCGCTCATGTCGACGAGGGACAGCAGGGTGCGACGGCAACATTCGACTTGTACAAGGTTTGCTTGGCGTTTACGACGGTTTTTTTTTTGACCATCAAAACATCAAAACTGGAAGGTCGCGGGTTTTTGCATTAATTAATCAAGTAAATTTCACGTCACCACTTAGGCGATTCGCGAGCTACAAAATCGATGCGAGCAGCTGGCTCGGGAGCAGCAGGAGCAGCGACAGCAGCAACCACAGCAGAAGCAGCAAAGCCAGCCGAATCGCACCTACTGCTCAGCCTGCGGC
>CATNEM010000341.1:785000-972500 GCA_950096795.1 Macrostomum cliftonense | reverse complement strand
GCATGGTTTGTACATGATATGTATAGTTTGTACATACTGCATGGTTTGTACATGATATGTATAGTTTTTACATACTGCATGGTTTGTACATACTGCATGGTTTGTGCATACTGCATGATCTGTACATACTGCATGATCTGTACATACTGCATGATCTGTACATACTGCATGGTTTGTACATACTGCCTGGTTGGTACATAGTGCATGGTTTGTACATGATATGTATAGTTTTTACATACTGCATGGTTTGTACATACTGCATGATCTGTACATACTGCATGATCTGTACATACTGCATGGTTTGTACATACTGCCTGGTTGGTACATAGTGCATGGTTTGTACATAGGGCATGGTTTTTACATGATATGTACAGTTTTTACATAGTGTATGGTTTGTACATTCTGTATGTTTTGCAAATACTGCATGGTTTGTACATACTGCATGGTTTGTACATACTTTATGGTTTTTACATACGTTATGGTTTGTACATTCTGTATAGTATGTACATACTTTATGTTTTGCATGTAACTACTGTAAATAAAAAACCGACACCCACCTGCAGCAGGTCGTTAAGCAGCAGAGGCTTAAAATCCAAATAGAATTTAATAGCCTTGTAGTAGATCTCAATGTTGGCGCACTTGGAGATCATCTCCTTGAAGAAGGACTCGCGCCACGCCTCGGTCGGATGCTTCATCATAGTCAGCACGGCGTTGTCAAACTCTTCGTACTTGTCGTAGAGGAAGACCAGCTCCGCCCATAGGTGGGCCTGCTCTGCGGCTCGGAGCACTTTCGGTATGTTGATCCTCGACCAGAACAGTTCCAGGTGCTCCTTCAGTTTAGCGGTTCGGTGCTTGCTGTACAGGATGGCCAGTTCGGTGAAGAGGCCCATATGGGCCTGGTCCAGGCCCAGGCCCGCCTCGAACAGGGAGATGAGCTCGTTGAAGAGGCCGCGGGCCTGGTAGAAATTGATCAGCTCTTCCAGCTCGTCGGCGTGGATGATGATGTTGAGGCCGCAGATCTGGGCCAGGCGGTACTCTTCGCTGTCCAGGCAGGAGAAGCAGACCTGGGTTGGGGGAGGGGGGTGAGGCGGAGGAATTAAAATCAAGGATTAATTTTTGATGAATCTGGCAGAACATTAAAGTACTAACGGAGCGGGAAACTCAGCTATTAAAGGGGCGGAAGATTTATATACTAAGGAGGTGGAAGTCACGGGTACTTAAGGGGGGAAGACTCGGGTAAGAAAGGGGCGGAAGACTCAGATACTTTGGGGGCGGAAGACAGATAATAAGGGGGCGGAATACTCAGGTACGGAGAGGGTGTAAGACTTAGATACTAAGGGGGCGGAATACTCAGGTACGGAGAGGGTGTAAGACTTAGATACTAAGGGGGCGGAAAACTCAAATGCTATGGGGGCGGAAGACTCAGATACTAAGGGGCGGAAGACTCAGATATCATGGGGGCGGAAGACTCAGATACTAAGGGGCGGAAGACTCAGATACTTTGCGGGCGGAAGACAGATAATAAGGGGGCGGAATACTCAGGTACGGAGAGGGTGGAAGACTTAGATACTAAGGGGGCGGAAGAATCAAATGCTATGGGGCGGAAGACTCAGATACTTTGGGGGTGGAAGACAGATAATAAGGGGGCGGAATACTCAGGTACGGAGGGGGTGGAAGACTTAGATACTAAGGGGGCGGAATACTCAGGTACGGAGGGGGTGGAAGACTTAGATACTAAGGGGGCGGAATACTCAGGTACGGAGGGGGTGGAAGACTTGGATACTAAGGGGGCGGAAGTCTCAAATGCTATGGGGGCGGAAGACTCATAACATGGGGGCGGAAGACTCAGGTAAAAAGGGAGCGGAAGACTCAGATACTAAGATACTAAGGATTCTAAGATTCTAATGGAAGACTAGGATTCTAATGGGCGGAAAACTCGCATACTATACAAGGGGCGGAAAACTCGCATACTATACAAGGGGCGGAAAACTTACCTCCTTCCAGGTCTTAGTAGAATTGGCCTTCCTAGCCGACTCAACGGCGCTCTGGAACTCGCCCAGCTTGACCTGGGTGATAGCCAGCCGGGCATAGTTGGACACGTTGCTATAGAGAATTTTGGCCGCCTCGTACATCTCCTGATCGAAGCAGCGGTCGGCAACCTCGGCAATTTTGGCGTGATTTGGCGAGTTGATGAACTCCTCCATGTCGGCTAGGCGGCCGGTCTTGGCGTAGGCGAACACCAGCTCCGTTTCCACGAACGATTCTTTAGCTTTCTTTCGCGCCATCAGCAGGAATTTGACCAGATCCTCCCAGTGACCGGAGGCGCTGGCCACTCGGACCACGTCAACGAAGCAGCTGGGATCGTTGGCTTTGATGAAGCTGTCGATGGCCTCCTTGACGGAGCCTTCGTCGAGCTGGGCGCTGGCCAGCTGGGACCAGACGGCGGGTTCGTTGCACTTTTCAGCGAATTCGTAGGCGCGGTCTAGGTTGCGGATGTTTTCTATCAGCACCTGCGGAGATGGAGTGGCGGGTGTGAATGTTTTAGGAATTTGATCAAGGATGTCAAATTAGTTCTTATATTTACTACCTACATTTAAAGATTTCGAGATCTCAGTTTGGGATCCTAGATCCAAATTGAGAAGTTTCACTAGATTCCAGATCCCAATCAATGGGAGTTTTAGATTCCAGATCTCAATCAATGGGAGTTTTAGATTCCAGATCCCAATCAAGGGGAGTTTTAGATTCCAGATCCCAATCAATGGGAGTTTTAGATTCCAGATCCCAATCAATGGGAGTTTTAGATTCCAGATCCCAATCAATGGGAGTTTTAGATTCCAGATCCCAATCAATGGGAGTTTTAGATTCCAGATCCCAATCAAGGGGAGTTTTAGATTCCAGATCCCAATCAATGGGAGTCTTAGAATCCAGATCCCAATCAGGGAGTTCTAGATTCCAGATCCCATCAAGGGCAGTTTTAGATTTAAGATTTGAAAAAAATCAGCTTTGTATCAAAATATTCATAAAATTTCAAGAGATCCCATTTTGGGATTAGACAATTGCCAGCCGCCGCTCACCTTGATGGCACTCTCATTGACGCTGAACTTCTTGAAGACGGCGAAAGCCTCCTCAAACAGCTGATTGCTGATGGCAATCTGGGCAATCTCGGGCGCATCAAAATTCTCCAGCTTGGTGATGTACTCCATCACTCGGGTCCTGTCGGCCTTGATGGCGGTGAGGATGAGCAGGTTCTGCAGGTTGCGGTGATCTGAGAACACTGTGTTGTCAAGCACGATCTTCTCTAACAGTTCGATGAGTTCGTTGGGCAGATCGGCTGCCATGAAGGATTTCACGGAGACAGAAATCTCCTCGGGGTCGTTGGTCTCGGAGAGTGCGGTTTGCACCACCTGTAAAAAGGGGGGAAATGTAATCCGTTAGTACAACTAAGAGCATTTAAAAAACCACATAAATTACACAGTAATCCACGAAAAATCTTTTTATCAACATTCAGATGCCTAAAAATCCCCCTTATAAAATTCAGATTCCCAAAACTCCACCAGTGGAAATCTAATTCCTAAAATATCCAATGCAATACAATTCAGATAGTAAGAAATCCCACCCAATAGAATTCAGATCCCCTAAAAAATCTCATTCAACAGAATTCACATCCCCAAAAAATCCCTATCAATAGAATTCAGATCCCTAAAAAATCCCACCTAATAGAATTCAGATCCCGTAAAAAAATTCCACCCAACAGAATTAAGATCCCTAAAAAATCACACCCTATAGAATTAAGATCTCTAAAAAATCCAACCAAATAGAATTAAAATCCCTAAAAAATCCCATTCAGGTCGCTAAAAAATCCCCCCTAATAGAATTCAGATCCAATAAAAAAATCCCACACAACAGAATTCAGATCCCTAAAAAATCCCAAAATCCCTGACCTGATCAATCAGCTGCCTCCTATAGGGATTATCTTCCTGCAGCACGCGAGCCCACAACGCCTCGTCCTTCCGCTTGACCAGATAGCGAGCCTCCGATTTGAACAGCGAGTTCTCGTTGCAAACGCGAATTAGATCGTCGTCACACTGGCCTCGTTCGTAGGCGATACAGGACAGGTGCGGGTCGCGCTTCTCCGTGTAGCGGCCAATCACGCGGGAATCGTAAAATCGGTTCTCCCTAAGAAATCTCTCCGGATTGTTGTTAGCATCGATGTAGATCTTGGCCAGGGCGTTGTGCGTTGCCGGCTCCTCGGAGCCCTCGTGCACTCGGTATTCCAGCCAGGGTAGCAACAGCTTCAGTCGGTTGCGCTTCTCAACTTCGGCTACGAGTTCGTCGGTGGAGAACTGGCCGCGGACCACCTGGATGAGCTGCTTGATTACGTCCTCGGAGCAGTCGACGTCTAGGAGGCCGCCGACAACTACGGGCAGCCGACTGGGATTCACCTGGGGGATAAAAAGAGATAAAAAATAAAAAATAGATAAAAATCCCACCCGACCCATACATTTTTTATTCCTAAAAATCTCACCCACGGAGCTCACATTCCTCAAAAATCTCACCCATGGAATTTAGATTCCTAAAAATCTCACACCTATAGTTCAGATTCCTGAAAATCTCACACCTAGAGTTTAGAATCCTAAAAATCTCATCCCTAGAGTTTAGATTCATAAAAATTTCACGCCTGGGGTTTAGATTCCTAAAAATCTCACCCCTGGAGTTTAGATTCCTAAAACTCTGAGCCATAGAGTTGGGATTCCTCAAAAACCTCAGCCATAGAGTTCGGATTCCTCAAAAATCTCACCCATGGAGTTCGGATTCCTTAAAATCTCACCCATAGAGTTGGGATTCCTTAAAATCTCACCCATAGAGTTGGGATTCCTTAAAATCTCACCCACAGAGTTCGGATTCCTTAAAATCTCACCCATAGAGTTGGGATTCCTTAAAATCTCACACATAGAGTTCGGATTCCTTAAAATCTCACCCATAGAGTTGGGATTCCTTAAAATCTCACCCATAGAGTTGGGATTCCTAAAAATCTCACACATAGAGTTCGGATTCCTTAAAATCTCACACATAGAGTTCGGATTCCTTAAAATCTCACCCCTGGAGTTCGGATTCTTAAAAATCTCACCCATAGAGTTGGGATTCCTTAAAATCTCACCCATAGAGTTGGGATTCCTTAAAATCTCACCCACAGAGTTCGGATTCCTTAAAATCTCACCCATAGAGTTGGGATTCCTTAAAATCTCACACATAGAGTTCGGATTCCTTAAAATCTCACCCATAGAGTTGGGATTCCTTAAAATCTCACCCATAGAGTTGGGATTCCTAAAAATCTCACACATAGAGTTCGGATTCCTTAAAATCTCACACATAGAGTTCGGATTCCTTAAAATCTCACCCATAGAGTTGGGATTCCTTAAAATCTCACCCATAGAGTTGGGATTCCTAAAAATCTCACCCCTGTAGTTCGGATTCCTAAAAATCTCACCCCTGTAGTTCGGATTCCTAAAAATCTCACCCCTGGAGTTCGGATTCCTAAAAATCTCAGCCATATAGTTCGGATTCCTAAAAATATCACCCATGGAGTTTAGATTCCTCAAAAATCTCACCCCTGGAGTTTAGATTCCTAAAAATCTCACCCAAGGTGTTAAGATTCCAAAAATCTTACCCCTAAAGTTTAGATTCATCAAAAATCTCACCCCTGGAGTTTGGATTCCTAAAAATCTCACCTCTGATGTTCGGATTCCTAAAAATATCACCAATAGAGTTTAGATTCCTCAAAAATCTCACCCCTGGAGTTTAGATTCCTAAAAATCTCACCCATGGTGTTAAGATTCCAAAAAGTCTCACCCCTAAAGTTTAGATTCCTAAAAATCTCACCCCTGGAGTTTATATTCGTAAAAATCATACACCTAGAGTTTAGATTCCTAAAAATCTTACTCATGGAGTTTAGATTCCTGAAAATCTTAATCCTGGGGTTTAGAATCCTAAAAATCTAACCAATAGAGTTTAGATTCCTAAAAACTCCCCCCCCTGGAGCTTAGATTCTTAAATATCTCACCCTGGAGTTTAGAGTCCTAAAAATCTCACCCATGGAATTTCGATTCCTAAACATACTAGAAGTCCCGACTCACCTTCTGCACGTAGATCTCAATGTACTTTTGCAGGTTGTTCCGGTACAGATACAGCACCAGGTCGTGCACAAAATCGAACCGGTCGCAGACGATAATGAGCGGCAGCTGGTCAGTGAGTTTGGCCTCCTTCAAGAAGTTTTTCACTCGTTCGGCTTCGTAGACGCTGGACTCGCGAACGATGCGCTCGACCTCCTTGAACTGGGAGGTCTTGCAAGCGGCCTGGATGTACTTAAAGTGCACCTCAGGATCCTGGCTAAAGTTCACAATGCTGCCAAGGAAGTAGAAAAGGCCTTCGAAGCTTTTGAATTGTTCGAAAATTTCTATTAGGGCTGCGGCCCCAAGCTGTTCGTGATATTTCGATGCGATTTGGACGCAAACCTGCACACGGAAAATAGAAAAAATAGTTAAGCGGTTTGAATTACTACTTTTGCTACTTACAGTAGAAAGTGAAACATTTTTTAGCTAGCCTAAAATGATTGCAGTGGAAATAATAGATCCTGAACGGAGGGATAATACAAGGATTAAATCGAGAATAAAAAAGGAAGATGAGAGGGGATAAATGAAAAGGATAAGAAAGAGATAGGGAGAGATTTAAGAAACAGGAGTAAAAAAGGAACAAAATTAAGGAGAAAAACAGGAAACAGAGAAGGATATTATTAGTCAAGTTTTAGCTATGTACATTCTATAAAGTTTAAACTATTCCTAAAACTGGATCGAGCTCAGTTTAGGGATGATTCTTAAAAGAGTTTCGGGATGATTCTTAGGGGAGTTAAGGAATGATTCTTAAAAGAGTTTAGGGATGATTCTTAAAAGAGTTTAGGGATGGTTCTTAGGAGAGTTTCGGGATGATTCTTAGGAGAGTTTCGGGATGATTCTTAGGAGAGTTTCGGGATGATTCTTAGGAGAGTTTCGGAATGGTTATTAGGGGAGTTTAGGAATGATTCTTAAAAGAGTTTAGGGATGATTCTTAGGGGAGTTTAGGAATGATTCTTAAAAGAGTTTAGGGATGGTTCTTAGGAGAGTTTCGGGATGATTCTTAGGAGAGTTTCGGGATGATTCTTAGGAGAGTTTCGGGATGATTCTTAGGAGAGTTTTGGAATGGTTATTAGGGGAGTTTAGGAATGATTCTTAAAAGAGTTTAGGGATGATTCTTAAAAGAGTTTAGGGATGGTTCTTAGGAGAGTTTCGGGATGATTCTTAGGAGAGTTTCGGGATGATTCTTAGGAGAGTTTCGGGATGATTCTTAGGAGAGTTTTGGAATGGTTATTAGGGGAGTTTAGGAATGATTCTTAAAAGAGTTTAGGGATGATTCTTAGGGGAGTTTAGGAATGATTCTTAAAAGAGTTTAGGGATGGTTCTTAGGAGAGTTTCGGGATGATTCTTAGGAGAGTTTCGGGATGATTCTTAGGAGAGTTTCGGGATGATTCTTAGGAGAGTTTCGGAATGGTTATTAGGGGAGTTTAGGAATGATTCTTAAAAGAGTTTAGGGATGATTCTTAGGAGAGTTTTGGAATGGTTATTAGGGGAGTTTAGGAATGATTCTTAAAAGAGTTTAGGGATGATTCTTAGGGGAGTTTAGGAATGATTCTTAAAAGAGTTTAGGGATGGTTCTTAGGAGAGTTTCGGGATGATTCTTAGGAGAGTTTCGGGATGATTCTTAGGAGAGTTTCGGGATGATTCTTAGGAGAGTTTCGGAATGGTTATTAGGGGAGTTTAGGAATGATTCTTAAAAGAGTTTAGGGATGATTCTTAAAAGAGTTTCGGGATGATTCTTAGGGGAGTTAAGGAATGATTCTTAAAAGAGTTTAGGAACAACACCAACCTGCAGATTCTGCCTGATGTTAGCCTGCAGCATGGCACGCAAACATTCCAACGAATCGTCAACGCTCAGATTGCCAAAATAGTTAACTAGCCATTCGGTATTGAGCAGATGCGTGTGCACCACGGCCCGTTTGATGTCGTACAGATCCGTGTAGTGCTCCAGGGCGCGCTGCAGTAGGCCAGCCTTCTCGCATAGGCTGGCAATGTGAGCTTTGTCGTAGTGCGAGAACATCTGATTGCCCAGAATGGCGTCCGCAACCTGCGGCGCCGACATCAGGTTCATCTCCAGCAGGCGGGTCTGCAGGTGACCCTCCGTGGGCCGATTGTTTTTCAGAGCGTCCAACAAGAAGCTGGTGCACTGCTGAACGAGGTTCTGCTCCATGAATACGTCGACAATTTGGCTGATGTCGGCTAGAGGTTCGTCGTCTTGGACCAGCATCTGGGCGAACTGCAGGCCCTGCTCGTGGTTGATTCGCATCAGATTGCGCAATAGGAAGATGTAGTCGGGCGAGTAGCCAACCTGCGGAAGCGAAGCGCGTGGCAACGGGCTGTCAAACCATAAACAAGCACTGACGCAAAATAACAAAAAATATAAAATAATTTGTAACAGTTAAGTAAAGAAAATTTTTAGTAAAAATGGGCCACTTTCAAAGTCAATAGAGGGTGATTCTTGTGGGTGGATGGAAGGCGATTTTGGGGGTGGATGGAGGGCGATTTTGGAAGTGGATGGAAGGCGATTCTTTGGGTGGTTGGGAGGGCGATTCTTGGAATGGTTGACGGGGCGATTCTTGGGTGGATGGAGGGCGATTCTAGGGGCGGAAAGAGGGAGATTCTTGGGTGGTTAGGAGGGCGATTCTTGGGTTGGATGGAGGGCGATTCTTGGGGTGGTTGGGAGGGCGATTCTTGGGTTGGATGGAGGGCGATTCTTTGGGTGGTTGGGAGGGCGATTCTTGGGTTGGATGGAGGGCGATTCTTGGGGTGGTTGGGAGGCCGATTCTTGGGTTGGATGGAGGGCGGTTCTTGGGGTGGTTGGGAGGGCGATTCTTGGGTTGGATGGAGGGCGATTCTTGGGGTGGTTGGGAGGGCGATTCTTGGGTTGGATGGAGGGCGATTCTTGGGGTGGTTGGGAGGGCGATTCTTGGGTTGGATGGAGGGCGATTCTTGGGGTGGTTGGGAGGGCGATTCTTGGGTTGGATGGAGGGCGATTCTTGGGGTGGTTGGGAGGGCGATTCTTGGGTTGGATGGATGGCGATTCTTTGGGTGGTTGGGAGGGCGATTCTTGGGTGGATGGAGGGCGATTCTTGGAGTGGTTGGGAGGGCGATTCTTGGGGTGGTTGGGAGGGCGATTCTTGGGGTGGTTGGGAGGGCGATTCTTTGGGTGGTTGGGAGGGCGATTCTTGGGTGGATGGAGGGCGATTATAGGGGCGTATAAAGGGAGATTCTTGGGTGGTTAGGAGGGCGATTCTTGGGTTGGATTGAGGGCGATTCTTAGAGTGATTGGGAGGGCGATTCTTGGGTTGGATGGATGGCGATTCTTGGGGTGGTTGGGAGGGCGATTCTTGGGTGGATGGAGGGCGATTCTTGGGGTGGTTGGGAGGCCGATTCTTGGGTTGGATGGAGGGCGATTCTTGGGGTGGTTGGGAGGGCGATTCTTGGGTTGGATGGAGGGCGATTCTTGGGGTGGTTGGGAGGGCGATTCTTGGGTTGGATGGAGGGCGATTCTTGGGGTGGTTGGGAGGGCGATTCTTGGAATGGTTGACGGGGCGATTCTTGGGTGGATGGAGGGCGATTCTAGGGGCGGATAAAGGGAGATTCTTGGGTGGTTAGGAGGGCGATTCTTGGGTTCGATGGAGGGCGATTCTTGGGGTGGTTGGGAGGGCGATTCTTGGAGTGCATAGAGGACGATTTTTGGGATGTATTTCTTGGAGCGAACGAAGGTTGATTCATGATTTTTTAGTTAGTTTCGATGGCGATTTTTTAGGACATGATTGTAAAGCAACTATTGGCTAAATGGCGGTCTGTTTTAAGAATCGTTAGAGGGCGATTCTTGAAGTTACAGAAAAATGATTCCGAAGCAATCCTCACCTTTTTAGCATAGAGGACAATCTTGTGGAATTGGCCTGTCTCGGCGAAGCACTGAATAACCTTGTGCGGCACGTTGGCTCTCAAATAGACGCTCAGGGCCAGAGTGGGATCGGTCTGCTTCACTAAATCGCCCAGCTCCTCGGAGCACTCCAACTTGTCTTCTTTTAGCCATTTCTCTACCACCTGCTTGCGACCTTGTTGCAGAACCGGCCGACACAGCTCTAGACTTTCGTATTTGTTCAGCTGGCCCTGATCAAGCAGAATGGTGAAGTACTGCAACATCGGCGACGTGGTGCCGGGCTGGACGGGGACCTGCTGGAATCGTTGAATAGTCTGCGGCGTCCTCAGAATACCCTTGGGCGCGCTGGCGGCAACCTTGGCCGCCTCTGAGTAATTGCCCTGCTGGAAAAGGGAGTTAAATTTGCGTAGAAACAAATCGTCGGCGCCTTGGAGATTGCTGCGCGAGGCCAGTTTGATGGCCAGGTCCGGGTTCTGCAGGTTGTTGGTCACGTAGCCTGGGGATTGAGGATGTGGGGCATTGGTTTAATGCGCTAATGTGTACTCGTGAACTTTCAAAAGATAAACAGCTTCTAAAGGATGATTCTTAGAAGAGTTTAGGGATGATTCTTAGGAGAGTTTAGGGATTATTCTTAGGATGGTTTAGGGATTACTACTAGAAGAGTTTAGGGATTATTGTAAGGAGAGTTTAGGGATGATTCTGAGTAGAGTTTAAGGATGATTCTTAGGAGAGTTTCGGGATGAATCTTAGAAGAGTTTAGGGATGATTCTTAGGAGAGTTTAGGGATTATTCTAAGGATGGTTTAGGGATTACTACTAGGAGTTTAGGGATTATTGTAAGGAGAGTTTAGGGATGATTCTGAATAGAGTTTAAGGATGATTCTTAGGAGAGTTTAGGGATGATTCTTAGGAGAGTTTATGGATGATTCTTAGGAGAGTTTCGGGATGATTCTTAGAAGAGTTTAGGTATGATTCTTAGGAGAGTTTAGGGATGGTTCTTAGGAGAGTTTAGGGATGATTCTTAGGAGAGTGTAGGGATGATTCTTAGGAGAGTTTAGGGATTATTCAAAGGAGAGTTTAGGGACGATTCATAGGAGGGTTTAGGGATGATTCTTAGGTAAGTTTAGGAATGATTCATAGGAGAGTTTATGGATGATTCTTAGGAGAGCTTAGGGATGATTCTTAGGAGAGTTTAGGGATTATTGTAAGGAGAGTTTAGGGATGATTCTTAGGAGAGTTTAGCGATGATTCTTAGAAGGGTTTAGGGATGATTCTTAGGAGGGTTTAGGGATGATTCTTAGGAGAGTTTAGGAATTATTCTAAGGAGAGTTTAATGATGATTCTTAGAAGGGTTTAGGATGATTCTTAGGTAAGTTTAGGAATGATTCTTAGAAGAGTTTAGGTATGATTCTTAGGAGAGTTTAGGGACGATTCTTAGGAGAGTTTAGGGATGATTCTTAGGAGAGTTTAGGGACGATTCTTAGGAGAGTTTAGGGAAGATTCTAAGGACAGTTTAGGGATTATTCTTAGGAGAGTTTAGGGATTATTCTTAGGAGAGTTTATGGATGATTCTTAGGAGAGTTTAGGGATTATTCTTAGGAGGGTTTAGGGATTATTCTAAGGAGAGTTTAGGGACGATTCATAGGAGGGTTTAGGGATGATTCTTAGGTAAGTTTAGGAATGATTCTAAGGAGAGTTTAGGGGTGATTCTTAGGAGGGTTTAGGGATTATTCTAAGGAGAGTTTAGGGACGATTCATAGGAGGGTTTAGGGATGATTCTTAGGTAAGTTTAGGAATGATTCTAAGGAGAGTTTAGAGATGATTCTAAGGAGACTTTAGGATGATTCTAAGGAGAGTTTAGGGATGATTCTTAGGAGACTTTAGGATGATTCTTAGGAGAGTTTAGGGATGATTCTTAGGAGACTTTAGGATGATTCTTAGGAGAGTTTAGAGATGATTCTAAGGAGACTTTAGGATGATTCTAAGGAGAGTTTAGGGATGATTCTTAGGAGACTTTAGGGATGATTCTTAGGAGAGTTTAGGGATTATTCTTAGGAGGGTTTAGGGATTATTCTAAGGAGAGTTTAGGGACGATTCATAGGAGGGTTTAGGGATGATTCTTAGGTAAGTTTAGGAATGATTCTAAGGAGAGTTTAGGGGTGATTCTTAGGAGGGTTTAGGGATTATTCTAAGGAGAGTTTAGGGACGATTCATAGGAGGGTTTAGGGATGATTCTTAGGTAAGTTTAGGAATGATTCTAAGGAGAGTTTAGAGATGATTCTAAGGAGACTTTAGGATGATTCTAAGGAGAGTTTAGGGATGATTCTTAGGAGACTTTAGGATGATTCTTAGGAGAGTTTAGGGATGATTCTTAGGAGACTTTAGGATGATTCTTAGGAGAGTTTAGAGATGATTCTAAGGAGACTTTAGGATGATTCTAAGGAGAGTTTAGGGATGATTCTTAGGAGACTTTAGGGATGATTCTTAGGAGAGTTTAGGGATTATTCTTAGGAGGGTTTAGGGATTATTCTAAGGAGAGTTTAGGGACGATTCATAGGAGGGTTTAGGGATGATTCTTAGGTAAGTTTAGGAATTATTCTAAGGAGAGTTTAGGAATGATTCTAAGGAGAGTTTAGGGATGATTTTTAGGAGAGTTTAGGGATGATTCTTAGGAGACTTTAGGATGATTCTAAGGAGGGTTTAGGGATGATTCTTAGAAGAGTTTAGGAATGATTTTTTAAAAGAGTTTAGAGATGATTTTTAGGAGAGTTTAGGGATTATCCTTAGAGGCCATTCTTTTCTAGAGGATTCTAGAGTAGTATATATTAGAGTAAAAAACAGTTTGAACTGGTCACTAGAAAACCATAAGAAGCCTCACTAATAACATTGTCCTCGTCAAGGCTGACACTGAGCACCTGTCCTTTCCTGTTCACACCGATAATGCCACCGCTCGCCTCATGCGGCGCAGTCACAAAGATTGTCTCGCTGCTGATGCGGTTCATGTACAGACAGGCTGCCGTGTCCATGTCGTACAGATGAATGTAGCCGTACTTAGAAACCAAGTAGGCGATGCCGTGCTTAGCCGAGGCTTGCATAGCAACGGGGAAATCGGAGGCGGCTTCGGGTGGGAAGAATAGATCGATTTGTTTCTTGGGATAAGGCTGATTGCCGGCGGCGGGTTGGCCGACCTCTATGACGTGGAGCTTGGCGCTCTGTTGGTGAGTGACAGGGCTTGGTTACAGTTGGTAAGATTGAGTTCAAGGCAGATATAATAATTATAATACAGGGGCGCCAAAGCTGCTACATAGGGGGCGCCAAATCTGCTACATAGGAGGCGCCAAATCCACTATATAGGGGGCGCCAAATCTGCTATATTGGGGGCGCCAAAGCTGCTATATAGGCGGCGCCAAATCTGCTATATTCGGGGCACCAAAGCTGCTATATAGGGGGCGCCGAATCTGCTATATTGGGGGCGCCAAAGCTGCTATATAGGGGGCGCCAAATCTGCTATATTCGGGGCACCAAAGCTGCTATATAGGGGGCGCCGAATCTGCTATATTGGGGGCGCCGAATCTGCTATATAGGGGGCGCCGAATCTGCTATATTGGGGGCGCCGAATCTGCTATATAGGGGGCGCTAAATCTGCTATATAGGGGGCGCCAAATCTGCTATATAGGGGGCGCCAAAGATGCTACACAGGGGGCGCCAAATCCACTGTATCAGTGGCGCCAAATCTGCTACATAGGGGGTGCCAAATCCACTATAAAGGGGGCGCCAAATACACTATATTGGGGACGCCAAATCCGCTATATTGGGGGCGCCGAATATTGGGGGGCGCTAAATCTGCTATATAGGGGGCGCTATATTTACTATATAGGAAGCGCAAAAGATGCTAATAGGGGGCGTCAGATCTGCTATATTGGGGCGCCAAATCTGCTATATCAATCCCAATTGTACTAAATAAAAACGCCGCTAACCTGCACACCCCGGTTAGCGAAGCAGAACAAATTGGACGGCGAGGCGTTGCCCTCCAGTCGGAAGTCAATGAAAACGCCGGCGTGGCCTTCAATAGGCTGGGAGACTCGACGCTCAACGCTGTACAGTTGCATAGCTCCGGCGACGCGATTCTGCTGAGCTGAGATGCCAATGATGAGCAGCCACTTCTGGCTGCTGTCTGACTGGTAGTTGATGATCTGACAGCCCGACAGGGAAGCGTGTCTGCGGCAAGTAGGCATTTTTTGCTTATAAAGTTTTTTTATCTAAGCTAGCACTTTTATGACCTCTGGACATAAGGAGAATCTAGGAGAATCGGGTGTTTCTGGGGGGAATCTAGCGGGTGATTGTGAGGGGAATCTAGCGGGTGATTGTGAGGGGAATCTAGCGGGTGATTGTGAGGGGAATCTAGCGGGTGTTTCTGAGGGGAATCTAGCGGGTGATTGTGAGGGGAATCTAGCAGGTGATTGTGAGGGGAATCTAGCGGATGTTTCTGAGGGGAATCTAGCGGGTGATTGTGAGGGGAATCTAGCGGGTGATTGTGAGGGGAATCTAGCGGGTGTTTCTGAGGGGAATCTAGCAGGTGATTCTGGGGGGGAATCTAACGGGTGTTTCTGAGGGGAATCTAACGGGTGATTCTGAGGGGAAACTAGCGGTAGCGGGTGATTCTAAGGGGAATCTAGCGGGCAATTCTGAGGGGAATCTAGCGGGCAATTCTGAAAGGGATCTAGCGGGTGTTTCTGAGAGGAATCTAGCGGGTGTTTCTGAGGGGAATCTAGCGGGTGATTGTGAGGGGAATCTAACGGATGCTTCTGAGGGGAATCTAGCGGGCAATTCTGAGGGGAATCTAGCGAATGTTTCTAAGGGGAATCTAGCGGGCAATTCTGAGGGGAAACTAGCGGTAGCAGGTGATTCTAAGGGGAATCTAGCGGGCAATTCTGAGGGGAATCTAGCGGGCAATTCTGAGGGGAATCTAGCGGGCAATTCTGAAAGGAATCTAGCGGGTGATTCTGAAAGGAATCTAGCGGGTGATTCTGAGGGGAATCTAGCGGGTGATTCTGAGGGGAATCTGGTGGGTGTTTCTGAGGGGAATCTAGCGGGTGATTCTGAAAGGAATCTAGCGGATGTTTCTGAGGGGAATCTAACGGATGTTTCTGAGGGGAATCTAACGGATGTTTCTGAGGGGAATCTAGCGAATGTTTCTAAGGGGAATCTAGCGGGCAATTCTGAGGGGAAACTAGCGGTAGCGGGTGATTCTGAGGGGAATCTAGCGGGTGATTCTGAGGGGAATCTGGTGGGTGTTTCTGAGGGGAATCTAGCGGGTGATTCTGAAAGGAATCTAGCGGGTGATTCTGAGGGGAATCTAGCGGGTGATTCTGAGGGGAAACTAGCGGTAGCGGGTGATTCTAAGGGGAATCTAGCGGGCAATTCTGAGGGGAATCTAGCGGGCAATTCTGAAAGGAATCTAGCGGGTGATTCTGAGGGGAATCTAGCGGGTGATTCTGAGGGGAATCTAGCGGGTGATTCTGAGGGGAATCTGGTGGGTGTTTCTGAGGGGAATCTAGCGGGTGATTCTGAAAGGAATCTAGCGGGTGATTCTGAGGGGAATCTAGCGGGTGATCCTGAGGGGAATCTGGTGGGTGTTTCTGAGGGGAATCTAGCGGGTGATTCTGAAAGGAATCTAGCGGGTGATTCTGAGGGGAATCTAGCGGGTGATTCTGAGGGGAATCTGGTGGGTGTTTCTGAGGGGAATCTAGCGGGTGATTCTGAAAGGAATCTAGCGGGTGATTCTGAGGGGAATCTAGCGGGTGATTCTGAGGGGAATCTGGTGGGTGTTTCTGAGGGGAATCTGGTGGGTGTTTCTGAAAGGAATCTTGCGGTGTTTCTGAGGATAACCTAGTGGTGTTTCAGAGGAGAATCTAGTGGTGTTTCTGAGGAGAATCTAGTGGTATTTCTGAGGAGAATCTAGTGGTGTTTCTGAGGAGAAGCTGGCGGGTGTTTCCGAGGGGAATATTTAGTTTCTAAGGATATTTTTATAGACGGTAGAAAAATGCTAAAAGCTAACTTAAAGCGTCAAATAAAAAGATCTTTGAAACAAATGCAGTTTTTTTCAATTAATCAAGTAGCTAATCTGTAAAGTAATGTCAATCAATACCTGTCAAACATCTTGACTGGGCTAGATTCGCCCTCAATACTCCAGTGATACACGCCATTTTCAGTGACCATGCCAATTGTATTGACGGAGATCCAGCGCCAAAATGTGACATCCTCGGTCATTGCGTGGGATTTCATCTTGGACTTTAATTCAATGTTGAAGATTTGCAAACTTTTGCCAGCTTTTAGGGCGATCACCTTGCTGACGGGGTTCATAATGGCGCTGTCAGCTGATATAGGCCGTCTAGTGGGATTATTGTGATCGTTGAGATCCACGATGACCACCTGGGCAGTTTCGCCGACTTTCTCGCGGACGCAGATGAACCGGTCGGACTCCATGGTGAGGGTGGAGAAGCCGATGCTGGCATTGTTGATGCCGATGTTTTGCAGCTGTCAAGGTTGATCAGATCGATTGCATGGAGAATCAAGTCAGAGAGTACCAAAATTTAATTTTAGCTTTCTCAATAGTTGAGTATTGACAGAGAATGTCTGGCGAAACCTTTCTACTACACAAATTATTTTGGAAAATGCTTTAAAAATTTGGCAAATTTTTTAAAAGATTTTCCTAAGCTCCTACTGTGACTACTGTTGGCTATATATGTACATTCAGAAATAAGAATATTGCAGAGTTCTTATTGCAAATCAAATAGATTAAACATTATACCTAAACTGAATATTGAAGAATACAATTGTGTTAGTCATTTGTAAGCTAAAAAATAGTGGGTAACAGGTAAAGCTGCATTGTTATTCCTTAAAGCTTTCATTACCAAGATCATAGATTACTATCTAATTATATATTTATTATAGCTACTACCAATAATAGGATTATTATAACTACCAAAAATGGGAATACTACAACTTGAACAAAAATATTTTGCATCATATTATGCTGATTGCAAAAACATTATCATAAATTAATACTTATATAAAACTTAAGAAAATGTCTGGATAATTGCATTATTTTATTAGCTAACCAATAGAAATGCTACTATCTAGGATAAAGTGTAACCAACCTTGATAGACTCCAACCAAGCAAGGTATCTAATAGCCAAATAGGAATAAACAATTGTGTTTAATTTATAAAATTTTGGATACACCATTATTATACAATTTTGAGGGGAATCTATTATAAAATTTAAGAATATAAAAACATAAAATAATTTGGTCATAATTATTTTAATTGTACAAAAATTGGAAACTTTAAAATTTATCTTTAGACTATAGTATACCTTGCATAATTATGCATTTCTTTATTTTTTTTAATTTAACCTAATTCCCAAGACTAAGAATATAAGAAGTCAAAAATTGCCTAGTATTTAGAATAAGTCACAAAAAATCAAAGCAAAAAATTTAGCCAGAATCTATTTACTTTGTCTTTTTAGTATCAAAAAATATAAAAATATAGATAAATTGTATATATTAAGAATTTTTTAGATAAAAAACCAATACAATTTACAAAGAAGATATCATTTAAAAGCTAAAGATAGTTGCTACAATTTTAATTAATTTTATTTTATGACAAAAGGTATTTTTGGTAGGTCTAAATATGAAATAAAATATAAAATGTTTACTTTCTTGCTTAGTTAGTTAATGATGTTTTACCCTAGCTTTAAATCTAATTAAAAAAATAACAAGCCAGATAATAAATATAATAAAATATTCTAATTTTCAAAGGCCTATATACATTGTTTAATATAATTTTCTTCAGATATAAAACTAGGTATGTATACTATAATATTGTCATTATTGATATAATCTAAGAAAAAGATTATTGACTTTAAAAATTATTCAAAATAGGCCAAGTTATACCTTAGCTTAAGTCTAAAATAAATTCATTTACTCTTAATAATCTAAGTCCAACTAAATTAGGCTTAGCCCATCTGCTACCCTTGAAATAAATAAACAACAAAGTATCTAAACATTTATGAGCCTGGTCATAAGTCTTTCTAATCTAGTTGATAATTTAGCTTTAAAAGCTAGGTTTAGACCTTGGCTAACCATAAAATAGATTTTTTATTTTTATGCTTTTTTGTATCAGAAAAGTATTTCATAGGCCCTAAATTTACATTTTTATAAGTAGTCACTAGACTGACTGTCTGTGGTGTGGTCTAATCTATTACTATTAGGCCTAAAGTTAATTGGTGCAAGGAATTAAACAATAGCATTGACTACTTTATTTAGGACAGCATGCATGTAATCAATATGATGTATAATAAGATAATTTTTACTGCTTCACAATATTGTAAACATAACTAACCATTTTTGTCTGAGAATTAGAATTTGTACTATGCCAATGCTAGGCTATAAATTTTAATAGCATCTATGGTATGTCAACAGGTAACTCAAAACTTAAGTTAAAGGCTCACCTGAAAATGTTCCTGAAACTTAATTGGAATGGGCTGAGCCATTTTGCCAGAATAAAACTTCTATAGCAGGACCAAGCAACCGATTAAAACACAGCGTGATCTACTTGCGTGGTCAAAAAATATTTTAGGCAACAATCGGTCCGTCACTGGATTTTTTCAGGAAATCCTATTTCTCCGGCTTTATGATTTGCAGTAGTAAAGCAAATCTAAATGCATTTCGCGTAGCTACATGAGATAACTTAAAAGTAAATTTTAAAATCTATCTTATAGGTTTCAAAGTAAACAAGAAAACAAGAAATTTTTATTACACCAGAAAATTATTTTCAACATGCACGTTAACTTTCGTCGAGTAAATTTTTAAAATCATATCCCATATATACATCATTGATGCAGGATTAACACAAACTTTTTCGTTCTGCTCACTTCTATGACATGAGTGTATGCATGCACAAGCAAGGCGACTCGTGCGATGGACGTTAACGGAACGAAAACGTTATAGTTAGACCAAGTACAAATTAATTGATAACTTGATAATGTAAGAAATTTAATATGCAGAACGCATTGTAGAAACGCGAAATAATTTTTCCCGTGGCCATAGAGATCAAATGTCTGTACACTTTTTGTTTAGTATAAAACCACAAGTCATGAGTCACTGTTCTGATCCAAGACATTAACAATTCCGTTCAAATACGTACGTTCTTCACTATGAGAGGTACGTGTTCCTACCCCACATTATTCCTTCTCCACATTAAAGCCTGAGTTTGAATAAAAAACCCGAGATAGTAGAGTGTATGTTATAATGATGGATTGACACTAACTTTTGAGTACTCTTAACGTCTATTGCACGAGTGTGCGAAGCATCCAGATTTTTTTGAGTTTTTCGCAATAATTTAGTAACTTTTTTAGACTAAAAAATTACATCCTGACTCTTTAGATCGCATCCCAAAATTAGGAAAAAACACTCAAAAGAGCGAAAGAATTGGAAGCGTTTGTTTTGTTGTATCTTTCTCTGCTGTTGCACTTCAATCCATTATATTTTCAAGTTTACTCCAAATCATCATAAAAAATTACAGACTAAAAGACACTAAGATGCGCTACAGAAAATATTATTACAGACATGAAGACAGTTAACCACATTGACCTGACAGTGTCAGAGCTCTTTGTGCATCTGCCGCCCTTCGGAATGGTGCTGCAGCGACACAGAGCGCCAGTCCAGGGCAAATATTCTTCAGCACTAGCGCAGTTGAATTCCGACTGTCTGCAGCCAGTGATTGGCAGGCAAACTTTTCCGTCGCTGCAGTCGTAGCTGTCAAATTTAATTCTGCCGCAGGTGCACCAACGATTGCCAGTCTGCTCGCACGTGCTTCCATTGAAGCATCGAGGCTGAAGCTCCAGATTTTGACAATTGAGAAAGTCGCGATAACACAGCGACGCCTCTCGATATCCCGTTGAACAGTCGCACCGTTCCAGCAGATCCCACTGTCGATAGACGCATCTTCCGTGCGGACCGCACGTACAAGGCATCTGGTGGCAGCCAGGACCGCTCTCTGGCAGAAGCTCCGCCTCTATCGGTGCCAGAATGTCCACTGTCTGGTTGAGAAGCTCCGATCGAGAGTGCAAAGGCACTCGAACGACACCGTCCAGCGTGACGTTGGCCAGGCAACCCCGGAAATAGGAGCCAACCGTCACCCTTGTCGTGTTGTCATACGGGAATCGAGCTGTAAAGTTGCTTGGCAGGGAATTATTCACGGCTTGCCCACCGTCCATCGTTATTTGACCGTCTGGTTGAATGCCTACAGACAGGCGATGCCACTCGCCGTTGAAACCTCCACGAACAAACAGTCTGTGTCTGACAAACCTGCTGCTGTTGCCGCCCTTTGGAATCCACCACTTAAGCAGCATGCCCAGGTATGAGCCAGAAGTACTAATCACCACCTCTTCATTAGATGGATTAGAAACAATTATCAGTGTCCCGGTATTTTTCTGCGAGGTACGAAAATTCATTTCAATCCGATTGAGTGACTGTACGGTAGGGTTCGGTGGTTGTACAAGCCGGTATGCAGCCATGTTACGGGTTTCAAAAGTGACTGGTGAGGTATCTGCATTGGCCTGCATCTGGAAGGCGCAAATTGTCAGAAGCAGCAAGTGCAGAAGCATCGTGGGCGTTGGCTGCAGTTAACTTAAAGCGAAGTGTATTTTTTTTTCGAACTGCTTGTGTCTAAACTTGCTACCTTTCCTTTGAGCGCTTTGTCCGACATTAAATAGTTTGAGCCTTGTCACACATTTCCTTTCTTCGAGCACGAAACCACGTGCAGTTGGTATTACGTAATCTCAGTTTAGTTGCTCTCGGTAATTATATGCTTACGTCAGAACGGTCGAGTTAAACCGGTGCGTTCTGCTTCCACACCAGCATTTTGCCATGCTAGTTCATAACAATGAGCAAGAAGCACTCAGTGACCCCAGAAAAATTTACTCAACGAATTTGCATTAGCTAACAAGTATTAGATTACAATCAATAGTACCATTCCATTACTTGTACCATTCCAAACTAACCCCCCTTAACTCGATCACAAAAATTGGGCACACTCTTAAATTTGGCTTTTTCATTTGATTAATTTCAAGAGCTGCGGGTGAGTCTTAAGACTTTTCAATTGTTTTATCTTTTCGACTCGGTGCAAAAATGAATTACTCGAAGGACTCGCGATAGTAAAAATGGTTGATTTCTTCAATCAAGTTCACAGCCTTTGGTAACAACGAATATAGGAAGTGTAATTCTCCTCAGCTTCCAATCGTTCTAATGTATCTTCATCCAGAGAGCTCCAAACAACAAGACAATCGAAAGTTAGGAAAATCCGAGCCTCCTACATTGTATTTTTAACTGATCGGACAATCCACCTTCAAGCATCAATGTTTCAGCCTGTAAAGAGGTGTGAAAACTAGTTGAAAAATGCTCGATATTTCCAGCGTAAATAACTTATTTCTTAAGATTACATGTAAGTAGCGGTCTTGTTAGACAGACTAAGAAATCAAGCATTCCATAAATGGAAATCTTTTATGATGCATGCGAAAATTGTGTCGCGACAGTAAAACGCAAACCCAACTTATTTTTGTTTATTTAAGCGTTACACATGTTTGCTACTTAGGTTACACGCAAAATTTATAACGCGTTGGGTAAACACAATCAATTCAGTGAAAGTTACGCCTTCCTCTAATTAAGCTTATAGGCATTAATCAGCTTTTCTAAGGATAGAGTTGGAAAAAATGACGCAGAATTTGATACTGCTAGCTGTACGGCACGATAGTACACAGTACTGGGCATGTAAACTGAAAACTATAAAACTACAGACAAAATGGCAAAGGACGGTCAAAGTTTGATTTATTATAGGCTCGTAATTCTAACCTGTAAAATCATGAGCACCTTCAAGAGCAACAGCGGCAAAGGCATCGACCTGTGCCTCTCCTGGATCAATGCATCCAATGGCGAGATCCCCAATCGTGCCGTTCAAGTTGGCGACGAAGTCTTTGTTGCTCGGTGCGTGCACAATGGCGAACTGCTGCCTGGCAAAGTGGCCAGGGGTCATCAGTTTTGCTTTGCGCCGTACGGCTCCGAGGAGATCACCTGCACCGAGTATCAGGTGTGGAGTTTTTCTGGTGAATGTTTACTTGACAATCAGACTTTAAGACCTTGCATTGCAAAATATAAACTTGAACACATGCCAAGGTTTTGAGCGAAGCTTCAAGCTTGGACCTGCTTGGCAATGGACCCGGCTATGAATGGATCTCATGGAGCGGCAGTTACAGCGAAGCTCCCAAATATTCCCTGATCGGTGGTACAGACCAGAACAAGCCGGTTTACGTTGCCAGGGCTACCATCAACGGAGAATGGTGCGCCGGAAAGTACATTCCAGAGTTCGGCAAGGCCTATTTCTCCTGGGGTGGCTCGGAGCACGAATTGGAGGAGCTGTTTGATGTGCTCACGATGTGCAAGCGCTCAAACTGAGAAAGTGAAAAAAACTTGAAATTCAGACTCGGAAAAATTAAAAATCGCAAGTTTTTTGGTGACAAATTATAGTAAGTTCTTTAAGAACATCACTTTTTCGGTTTTTAGTACCCAGTTTTTACTTCTTGCGCCTCGTATATGATGAAGTATGCATGTGCATCCTCGTTAAATCTTTTAATGCATAATAATATATAACTAACAAAAGCTAACACAAAATGAGCTGCACTATTTAATTCATGCCACCATACGGCCAATACTAAAACTGTGACAGACATTTTAAAATTTAGGTATTGATTAGATAGGAAAAGTGACTGTCCTTTTGTTGAAACGGTTCATTTTTTCCGAAGTCAGAACGCGAAGTCAGAACCTTTGAGTGCTCCGCTGTGAGTTCTTGTGAATGACTCAAATATTCCCTGATCATCGGGTGCAATGTGCATTTAGAGCAGGGCCACAGGTAGATCGCAGTCAATCAGTCAGTACCCCTCATGCCTAAAATAGTCTGTAGTGTCTAAAGTGCAAGTTATACAGTACTACTTTGCCGCTGGCTTGTGGGTGCAGGTATCGCAGCAACCTCAACAATAGTGTAGTCAACCGAGCTATCTGCAATTTTCAAGCATACATGCAGCTAAACGCGATGCTTTAGCATTGCACAGCGGGATACTGTCATTCGAATGTACAGTACAAGCATGTTTGCCCGTTGATTTATTAGCATGCAATTGGTTCACTGTCCGCTCAGTGTAAGCTCGCTGTGCGGCTGTCAAAGTATGCAAACTACGTGCCAAACGCAAACACCCATGCACGAGTGTTTCGCCACTCCCGATGAAAGGCATTCTTCAGCTTTTTTATGCTATGAAGGAACATAACATTTGGGACCGTCAGCTAGTTTCGGGCGTCGGATAAATTACAATAGCCGATAATAAAGGACACTGCACAGGGCATACCAATGGGCTGGCGAGCTCTAACAAGGACTTCTTTAGGGGTGCAGGGGGCCTCTTTCGAGGTGATTTGCGGAAGGAGCTGAAATTGAGGGGCTATGCCTGCTGGCGAGCCTGGGCGAGCTGCTCCATGCTAAAATTACGTTACTAATCTGAGGGGTTTTATCCCATGTAGAGGTTCGTGGGGCGCCTGGCATGGTTAAATGATAGACTCTTATCAGCCCCAGTCTGTGCGCGGCTTTTTGAGGGTTTTTATGCTTACATTACCTATCCTAACAGGCCTGGAGACGCGCTATCTATGGATGGCCTAAAGCGCCTCTGGCTTCCCATTCAAGTACATTTCTGGCTTCCAATCTATAGTGATTTAAGCCAGCTGCAGCATGACTTAAATAAGCGAAGAAAAGCTAACGAAGAGGGGAATAAACTTGAAGTTTTCACTCACGCAATTGGCTCTATAATCTGGCTCCTACCAGGTTGGCGAAATTATTATATTGAGAACCCTAAGCTATCGATTAGAAAGGAACTACGCGCACAAAGGAACGAGGACAAGTAGCATGCAGAGATAAGCAACCTTTCTTATCTTTGTTACCTTGCTACCTTGGTTTTGAAATTAATAGATCATTTCAGTTTTCGACTCGACTCGTTCTTTATTTGATGACTTGACTTGTTACATTTGCGTGCGTAAAAGCGCATTATTTAATTTTTAAGTTTCCAAGAAACGACCCACGCTTTTTGTAAAAATTGAAATCTACTTTATCGATTTCGTTTCAATGCAAAGCTATTTTAAAGTCTAAAGTCAACCCTAAAATTCTGAAAAGATCATTAAAGTCGAACGGTGCTATCATTTTGACAATAGAACGCGATGACCAATAATATGGCTAAAACTAAACTATCTGCTTAGTAGGCCTGAATTGTTTTATTTCCTAGTATTCATTTTTATTTTAGTTTATATTTTCTGTTTAGCTAGGCCTAATGATATAGGTACTTAAGGCTAATAGCTATAAAAGCTTAATATAATTTATTTTTATTGATTTTCTACACCAAACATTAGTAGGACTAAGTAATTTAATATATCAAGACTTAATTAATAGCTACCTTGTATGGATTCTGTGGTATAGTATACTGATGACACTATCAAGATACAATCCATTCCGCGACGGAATCCGCGTTTTACTGGGTACCTAATTAATTAGATTTGGAAGCTAAGCTAGTTAGGCATAGTAATTGTATTGGACTTTTTAAGCAACTTCCTAGCTTTCCAGCTGTAAATTATTTTTTTGCTAGGTGCTATTTTAAGTATTTTGGTAATATTTAAAGTTAGGGAACAACAGCGGCAATTTTTATTGTCCTATTCTAAATTACTTTTCAATGAATTCAAGTTTAGGGTAATAAAGACAAGTAATAAAATGTAAAAATGTTTGATATATCAAAAAGAAGTCATATGGCTGGGTAATAGTGGGCAATCCAATATAGAATTTTGCTGAATTGCTTGGTAGGTAACTGGTAGTGCCACATGAATTCCTGCAGGTAGGCCTATACATGGAATAACTGTCAACTGATTAGATATTCTGTATACCACTACATTAGACATGACATGACATGAAATTTGGCCTTGCAATTACCCTACATTCCCTCAATGGATGACCAAACTGCTTGGTAGAGAATTGTTGTCATCATGAATTCCTGCAAGTACAAACTGAAGTGTGTTATGCACTATGTATAACATGAAACTTTGCGGTTATAGTTGCTCTATATACCCTTGATCTGGGTTTATTTTTTGGATAGGCACAGGATGCTAAATTGCATCATGTTCTTGAATTTAGAATGGGATTTCAGGGTTTGAAATGCAATTTTTCCCATTTCAAAGGTCTTTTATTGTGGAGAATTAAAAAAATCAGGATGCAAAATCATATTCTATATTGAATTTTAGGATGCAATTCTTAAAGTCAAAATGCTATAGCATCCCTATAGCACAAAAAATAAACCTAGCCCTTGATATAGTTAGTGTAGATTTTAGGTTTTTCCTTAGAATTGCATGGCAGGCCATAGGTAACAAGCAACTCAATACATGTGTCAGCCTCCCTAATAAGGACTCTCAGCTCCTAAAAGTCGAAAATCAAGTTGCAAAACTGAATAGTAGGCCTCTGAAGTATTTACAAGGAACTCTTATATTTATAAAGCAAATCATCTTTGCAAAAATAACTTCACTTATAAAATTGTGATCTTGTATAGAGGGCTACTCATTATTGAATTTTTAATAACTAAGGATACCTTATATTTTCTTGTTTGAAAATTGAAAACAATTTCTTGGATCAACTCTAGTGCTTATAGTTTTATGCTAAACCTTGCTTAGTTATTAGCCACTAGCCTATGTGTGATGGGCCCTAGTAAAAACACAAAAAATAAATAAAAATGTTTGTTCCTTTGAATCTGTGCAATTTTTGTTTCATTGCTTACTATAAAAATGTAATATTTTGTTTAAATGTTTGCTATAAAATTTTTATAATATTTTTATATCACGTAGTATAACAGAATGTAAAAAATTTTAGTATATAAGGCAGCAATTTTCGAGAGAGGAGAATAAAAGCATTTAGCATTTTCTGCCTCTTTGGAGTATAAAGCTTGGTCTTGGGAACACCTTTGTGAATTAATCGATTCGTTAAAGAGGTTCTTGAAGAGACCTTGTTATTTAAAGGCCATAGAGCCAGAAAGGGCCAAAGTGCCAGTAAACCAGAGTGCTATTGGGCCAGAGTGCCAGAAGGGAAACCAGAGTGCCAGAAAGAAGCCACAGTGCTATTGAGCCAGAGTGCTATTTGGGCCAAGTGCCAATACATGCAGGATAGGGATTAAGGCTAGAGACTGAAATAATAGAATTAGGGCCTGAAGTCTAGGAATTTAGAGATCAAAAGCCATGACCCTCTGATCCATGGAAACGCCTTTTGGACAAGAACAGTGCTTATTGCTCGGCACTGCAAATCGCTACCAGGAGATTAGAAAATTAGAGAGAGGAAAACCACTGGTACATATATATGATTTTAGTGTATTCCCAAACTCTAGTTAGTCTAAGTTAATTAAAACAAAAAATTTTAGATAACCTAAACAAGTTAATTATGTATTTATTGTAACCATTAACTAGGTTAAAAGCTAAAAATGTTGAAAAAATTGTTAAATAAAATTCAAACAATCAAAAGCAAACCTCAAATATATGTAATAGGCCCTGATACTATAATAAGTTTCCTATAATGTTACTTTATTAATTTTTTAATTAGTGCCTTAATTTGTTTGAATGCTTACAAAATTATGTAATATTGATGATAATGTAAAGCTAAAAATGTAGTAATTTAATAGTATAGTTTGTTTTCATGTTTGAATATAAGTTTACCTTATAGCCAAAATAGTATTACTACATTATGTCAACTATAACAATATGTAACTGTCCTAGTGTAAATAGAAGTATGCTGACAAGAGGAAACTTCATAACTTGATTGCCTTGGGAGTTTTCTTAGATTATATAAACACAGTTATTGGAAGAAGCCTTTTAGAAGACTTGGTTCTTTGAGCAAGTGGCTCAATGGTATTCTTAGATTAATACTCATATATATGCAGATATACACTCAGATAAATACTCAGATCATAGGTGCACAACTTGAAAAATTCGGTTGGCCAGTGCAACTTAGTTTAACAAAAAATTTGCGACTTACTTTGGGTGAAAGTTTGAAGGACCAAAAAAAGGTCCTGCAAACCATTTTTCTTGAATCTTCCCAATTCTTCTCCATTTTGTGACTTACCCCCTTGTTTTTCTCCGATTTTGCGACTTACCCCCTCGTTTTTCTCTAATTTTGCGACTTACCTTGGTCAGCCACCAAATCAGTTGGGTGGATTGGCCGACTCAGCTGACTGTTGCGCACGTATGACTCAGATCCTGCACTTCATGTGCAAAAAGTAGGAGTGACTATAGAGTGACATTAGGGTGATATTAGAGTAAAAGGCTGTGACCCTCTGTTCTACAATATACCTATCAGACTAGAAACCACTGCTTGCCACTTGCTACCAGATCTTTGCAGCAGTAGTATTGATTGCATAAAATAATATTATAGAGAGATTATATCAGGAGTAAGAAGAAAGTACTACAAAATAGAATTTCTATACAAGTCTATATACTTAAGGTTAATGATGACCATACACTTGTATGGTTTTATTACAAGAAAATATATATATCATCAATACCATATGTAAAAAAGTAAATATAAAAATTCTCAATAATATAGTCATGTATCTAGGTTGCAACCTTGGGAATCACCAAGCCATTTTCATTGGCAGTACTCACAGGTATCACAATCAATAAGACAATTGGTTTTTTATAATAAATTAGAAGTATTATTATTAGTATTAATTTAAAAAAACTTCTTTTATGTGTAAATTTTGATATCAGTAATGTTGATTTGTTTTTTTCTAAGATTCCAAATATAAGCCTATATCAAATATGTTTTTTTATTATCTAAATACTTTATCATTCCTATATACAATGCAGTACTTTATTGACAAGAAATTCCAGTATCAATATTTTATCTTGCATCCCTGTACATCTTTGATTGCTTTACCTGTCAATGTATTTTTTGTTAACTACTTTCAGTAGTCAGTCTTTTGCTATTGTGTGCAGAGACATGAAATTTTAATGATTAATTGAATAAAGTATCTCAAATTAGAGAAATAAGTTTTTTTGAATTATTTACTATTAGTATTAAATAGTGTATTTAGTATCAATGTATATTTTATAGATTTTTTTAAACTAGCTAAAAACTCCTAACAAATTGTTTAGTTGCTCCTACTGTTTGAGTTCTAAATGTATGATGGTCGATATTTAGCTCGGACATATTTAGTCTATGCAGTCACTGATTGCCTGCCAGAGTGTAATGGGAGCAGTTAAGCATAGCGGCTGCACATAACCAGCACCTCGTAGTCGCTGTCCCTCTCGTGCTCGGCGCCGCCGCATGAGAAATAGGCCCTGCCGTACTCGGGAATGTACTTGCCGGCGCACCATTCTCCGTTGATGTTGGCTCTGGCCACGTACAGTGGGCGGCCCTGGTCGCTGCCGCTGATCAGGGCGTGCTTGGGCGCGGTGTTGCCGCTCCAGGGCTGCCACTGGTAGCCAGGGCCGCCGGACAGGCCGTGGTTGCAGGTCTCGCACAGGACCTGAGTTAGTGGGAATGTCAGTCAGTCAGATGATTCTAGATTATTCCACTCTACAATAGAGACAGCAGATGGATGGTCGAATATTTTACCTGGTAGGTGCTGCAGATCTTCTCCTCGGAGCCATAGGGGGCGAAGCAGTATTGGTGACCAGTTGCCACCTTGCCCGGCAGCAGCTCGCCATCCTGGAAGCATCTGGCAACGAACACGTCGCCGCCAACGCTGACAGCTCCAGGGGGGATCTCGCCGTTGGCGGCGTTCACCCAGGATAGGCACAGGTCGACACCCTTGCCGCTGCTGCTCTTGAAGGTGCTCATGCTGATGCTTGGGCGTGGAATATAAATGTCCCGGCTGGATTGCTTTGGTGAAGTTGGTGCGAGAGTTTTAATTGGCAAAGAGAAATCTTGGCGTGGCGGGGCTCCAGACTATTTATGGACGGGGTTTTGGCGCCCTATCTATCTGCGCCACCCTTCCACTGCCCACGCCTCTCTCCCTGCGCCTCACCGATAAGATATCGAGAGAGAGAGAGAGAGAGAGAGAGAGCTGTGCGATTTTGTTTTTCGTTGGACATTTTTGGACTTGCAAATCTTTGCTGGCTTGAGCAGATCGACTGCATTATCTGATTGCTCTGTTCATTTTTCATTCTTCAGTCTCTTGTCTTATTCCGAGGCCCCGCCGCCTCGAGGCTGCAAGCGCTTGCGGCTATCAATCGTTGCTATGGCAACGCCAGCTTGGCAGTCTTGTCTAACGCCCTGCGCCGTTATCAGTCCACTAATCAGGAGCAGAAGCAGCAGCCATCTGAAGATCTGCAGGGTCAACAACAAAAACAACAGCAGAAGCAGCAGCAGCAACAGTTGAGCAAGAGCGTCATATTTAGTGAACGACCAATCGGCAAAAGCTATGCCAATATGACGCCTCGAGAGAAGGGTAAAAACATTGTTTTTTTAGCGCATTATTGGGCTTCACTAGTGTCTTAGTTAAGTAAATATTGTGACTAAAATGCTAATCTTATCGTGTGCTTAGCCTGGCTGAATTGACGTAAGCTCTGTCTTTTTCTCTAAAGTTTATTTGTTAGAAAGCTGCGTGTACAAGTCGGAATTATGCGGGCCTTATCTTAGTAACAAATTTATTATTTGTCTTCAATATTCGTATTCAGTTTGCTTACTAACTTAGTATTGGGTTTGCGAATTCAGTAAAATGTTTTTTATGTTGCAAATGTGCATTTAATTTTGTTCGTAAACTACTCTATATCAGTAATGCAGACAGTTTTACCTCAATTACTGAGGTTTACACGTCATTGCCATAGAAAATTACATATCATTGCCATAGACAGGTTCATATGATTGTCATAGACAGTTTCACATCATTGCCATAGACAGTTTCACATCATTGCCATTGACAGTTTCACATCGTTGCCATAGACAGTTTCACATCATTGCCATAGACAGTTTCACATCATTGCCATAGACAGTTTCACATCATTGCCATAGACAGTTTCACATCATTGCCATTGATAGTTTCACATCGTTGCCATTGACAGTTTCACATCGTTGCCATAGACAGTTTCACATCATTGCCATTGACAGTTTCACATCGTTGCCATAGACAGTTTCACATCATTGCCATTGACAGTTTCACATCGTTGCCATAGACAGTTTCACATCGTTGCCATAGACAGGTTCTCATTGTTGCCTTAGACAGACAGATTCACATCATTGCCATAGACAGATTCACATCATTACCATAGACAGTTTCAGATTGTTGCCAAAGACATTTGCGCATCAATCCCATTTAAAGTGTACATTTCTCAAATCAATATTTAGTTGTCGAAGGCACCAAAGACTTGGGCTACATTCTGGTTGTGGTTGCCGGCGTCCTAGTCACAGGCGGTCTGGTTTACGCGCTGTGGCGCGAGTTGTACTCGAGCAAATCGCCCACAGCGTTGCAGTCGTTAGCAACTGACAGGTGCTTGGCAGATCCGCAGGTGCAGGCCGCCCTAGGCGAGCCAATTCGAGCGCACGGCGACGGCAGCTCGCGAAGGTCGCGGAGTCGCGTCAACTCGGAAGAGTCAGTCGATCGAGAGACTGGACAGCGATTCACTTCCATCGTGTTTCACCTAGTCGGACCGTACAATCAGGCTGACGTGTACGCTCAGGGATTTTTGGTGCGTTTTCTGATTGCCCTTTTGCTTCGGGTTTTTTATGGGACCAGCTGTAGTCATTTCGGTTCAGGTTGATGAGCAATGGCTTCAGGTTTATGCGAGATGGGTTCAGGATGCTACTATTAAAGTTTAGGATGATAAGAAGTGTCTTCATGATGATTATAGATGTGTTCAGTATGATAAAAGGCGTGTTGACGATGATAAGAGGTGTGTTCAGGTTGATTAGAGGTGTTTTCAGGATGATTAGAGATGTGTTCAGTATGATTAGGGGTGTGTTGAGGATGATTAGAGGTGTGTTCAGGATGATTAGAGGTGTGTTCACGATGATTTGAGGTGTGTTCAGGATGATTAGAGGTGTGTTCACGATGATTAGAGGTGTGTTCAGGATAATTAGAGGTGTGTTGAGGATGATTAAAGGTGTGTTCAGGATGATTAGAGGTGTGTTCAGGATGATTAGAGGTGTGTTGAGGATGATTAAAGGTGTGTTCAGGATGATTAGAGGTGTGTTCAGGATGATTAGAGGTGTGTTCACGATGATTAGAGGTGTGTTCAGGATGATTAGAGGTGTGTTCACGATGATTTGAGGTGTGTTCAGGATGATTAGAGGTGTGTTCACGATGATTAGAGGTGTGTTCACGATGATTAGAGGTGTGTTCAGGATGATTAGAGGTATGTTCAGGATGATTAGAGGTGTGTTCAGGATGATTAGAGGTGTGTTCACGATGATTAGAGGTGTGTTCACGATGATTAGAGGTGTGTTCAGGATGATTAGAGGTATGTTCAGGATGATTAGAGGTATGTTCAGGATGATTAGAGGTATGTTCAGGATGATTAGAGGTATGTTCAGGATGATTAGAGGTGTGTTTAGGATGATTAGAGATGTGTTCACGATGATTAGAGGTGTGTTCACGATGATTAGAGGTGTGTTCAGGATGATTAGAGGTGTGTTCACGATGATTTGAGGTGTGTTCACGATGATTTGAGGTGTGTTCAGGATAATAAAATGTAGGTGTCTTCGAAATGATGTGCATTTGTTTCTTGGTAAGGAGGATTTGCTTCAGCTTCTTCAGGAACAGCTCCACAATATCATGATTGCATGCCTGCACCCTGAAACCGCCGCAGGCTGAAGACAATTCCTGGAAATTGCGACTACTAGCCGTGGAGTTGAAGCAGTACCCCAAGCGGGTCATCGTGCTGGAGAAGCCCGACAAGCAGAAACTGCAGCAGCCGCCGCCGCCGCCGCCGCCGCCGCCGCCGCCGCTGCCACTTGGGGCGTGACTTTTCAAGCGGGAAAATTTATTGATTTAGGAATTAAGTAGGCAGAATTAGGCTATCCGAGTTCAAATCCAATGTTGTCATTCAGCTTAAGTCGCTAATTAGGCCAGCAGATTGTTAAAGTTTTGTTGCATTGCATACCAAGCGCATGTTAGGCAAATTTTATTTATTAAAGATAATTACTGTTTAAAATCATATTTTTTGCCAGTTTGATAATTTTTCTCATTGGGTAAATAAATTGTCGGCATATATCTGTTTTTCATCGTGTGTAATATTGCGCGAATCAATCTTGATTGGACTTGAATGCTTTTCTTTTGGTTGCTTTGAACCCATTTTGTCAATTGAGCTCAATCCTGACGGGCTTCAGAAAGAGACTGAAGCAATGCGGGATTAAGTGCCTTGCTTAAGGTCACAAATTGTCTCCTAGAGCTGAGACTCGAACCCACGACCTTCAGGTCCTAAAGGCAGATGCCCTAGCAACAAGTAACCTAATTAGCATATTAAATTGTCTAATGGGCCAATTAAATCGCTAAGTAGATCTTCTTTTTGTTTAATCTCGCTGTCTTTTGATTTTGTAGCTAGTCATAAAGAAAAATTCTGTCTAATCAGTCCCGAGTCTGTTTGTTCAGGTTAAAAAGTCTCCTAAACGATAACAGATTGTTTTATTATAGCGCTTTGGTTTGCGCCAATTTTGGTCAAGGTGGAGATAAAGAGCGGAGCGGCATTCACTTAACACCACTATGTTTTGTGAATTGACTGCCATGCATTGCTGCAATGGTATACCGACTATAGTTTTATCTTATTTTTTCTCAAATTCTGAAAAACTACATGGTTTATGTAGGAATGCTTGTTGGAAGATTTTGTTAGACTTGTTCATAGTGTCGTGGTACTTGGTAAACGGGGCCTATATAGTCCGAAATGTCTTAAGGTTATGTTTTCCAATCTTTAGGCATGATTCTTTCTGAAGAGTGTGTTTACATTTCCCAGTAAACAAGCCTTGCACTTTTTTCAATTTCATTTGATAGTCCAAATTAATTGTGATTGATAGATAGATTGAATTTTTTGACTAGGGGTTTTAAAAATGATACTTCTTGAAGTTTTCTCCTAGAAAACTACTATGTATTTACTTGATGCATTCTTAAACTAATGTATTAATGTTTTTTCGGCCAGCATAAATGGAAATATTGTGACTTATGGCCTAATGGATGCGTACTTTAGGCATGCATGTTAGGAGTATTCTCTTTTTTGTTATTTTCCTTAGATGTGAAGTTGTTGAAGATTGAGGAGTGTGTAATCCCGGGTTTGTCTGGGCAATCTCTGCCCAGCTGAGATCGGGTACCAGTTTGAGCTGGGAAAATTTTACGTGGGTGCTGCGGCCCCCTTTAGCCCGTCAGGACTGAGCAGCGGTACACAGCACTCGGTTGCTGCAGCAGCGGCCAGCCGCAGTCAGTCCACGCCCAGCTGCCGTTGCTCAGGATCGACGCGCTCACCCAGATTTGCTCACTGTTGGTCAGACCTGTCGACGCCCTCTTCGTCAGCGGCATGTCCGTCCCGTCCGAGATGCTCACGCGGCTCCGGCAGCTGCTAGCGTGCGAGCTCCAGATGGCGTTCTGCCGGCTCCCAGCAGCCTTGTACAGCGACGCCTTGAAGCGGCTGCCGCTGACGCCGCTCGCCCACTTGTAGTCGGCGGGACAGAGTCGGCCCGGCTCGACACCCTCCGACTGCTTGACGAACACTCGGAGCTTTTTGCTGGCGCAGCCGTCGGGCCCGTCCCACGAGCTGCGAGGATCGAGCAGCAGCTGCGAGCTGCAGGCGTCGAACGAGAACAGCAGGCGGTCCGAGGCTTGGACGGCCTCCATGGCGAAGGCGCGGCACCTCGGAGCAGTTGTGCAGCGAAAGGCGCAGGCGGTGATGTCGAGGTCGAGGCGCTGGTAGTGGGCGGGCGACACGCAGTTGGAGGCGAGGATCGGGTGGAATTTGACGGGCTGCCTGCAGCAGGCGGCTGGCTGGAGCAGCAGCGGCAGCAGCAGAGGAGCAAGGGATAATCAACTTCTGCATCAATTTTACTCCACGGCTGCATTTTTCAAAGTCTCTTCCAAACTTTCTTTATAAAATCGAAAAATAATAAATTAAAAGCGGCAATTTTTGTTATTTTTATTGACAAAATGCTGATATGAATGGTTTGAAGAGCTTTTGTTGCTCTATTATTGGCTTAACTATCAACACTACATATAAAAGTTCATTAGTTCTTGTCTGTGGCTAAAATAATTACGCAACACTTTTTCATCGCACACACAAAGAGCATACGGCATGGGTTTTGCATATTTCACAATTAAGTAAGAATGTCTATTATTAAAATACTAATATTATTTACGATTTTACTGCCACTATGTGCCTCATCGAGTCCCAGTCTGCACGTGTTGCGTCACTCGAACTGGCCCGGTCTGACCGCGGACCGGCCTATCATGTTGCCAAGCTGCGGCGCCGCCAGCCGCTGGTTCGAAGGCATCAACCGACGGGTTGGTCGGAAACTATTGACAGGTTCGGCTGGTCGATTGTTTAATGGCTGTGCAAGTTACTACAGGTGGGTTGACGGTTGCATATTCCGGATGTGCAAACTGAAGATTAATAGTTTTAATCGCAATTAATTGATTATTTCTGTTTGAACTATTGGCAGAATCGATCGCCAGCTTGTAGTGCGTCTGCGGCCTCGCCTTCTCAAAAATTGTGGCAAAATAATCGAAGATTTGACCTTGACCTGTCTGTCTATTGCGAACAGCTCCAACTCTGCTTCGGATGCAAGCAGTAAAATGATGTTAACGGTGCACTCGCTACAGATGATCTACGATGAGCGGTGCCCGCCTGGTACTGCTCGCGATCAGTTGGGCCTTTGTCGACGCTGCCGCCGCCGCCGCCGCCGCCGCCGCCACCACGGCCTAAAAAATCGCTTCGATAAAACAGACGGTCGTCTTGATGTCATCGACAACCGCTTCGATCATAGTGGCAGTAAATTTTATATTGACAAAAGTCGCTTTGATAGTATCGACAGTCCCTTTCATCATGCCGACAGTCTCCTTGCTGAGGCCGAAAATCTTTTTGATAATGCCGACAGTCGCTTTGATAATGCCGACAGTCGCTTTGATAATACCGACAGTCGCTTTGATAATGCCGACAGTCACTTTGATAATGCCGACAGTCGCTTTGATAATGATGAAAGCCGCTTTTATAATACCGACAACCGCTTTGATATCGCCGATAGTCGCTTTGATAATGCCGAAAGTCGCTTTAATAATGCCGACAGTCACTTTGATAATGCCGACAGTCGCTTTGATAATACCGACAACCGCTTTGATAGTGCCGACAGTCGCTTTGATAATGCCGACAGTCGCTTTGATAGTATTGAAAATCCTTTTAGTCGTGATGACAGTCGCTCTGATTATGCTGAAAGTTATAATGACGACGATGACCTAGGTGATTGCTGGCAGCCTTCTTGGAATGCTTCATCATGTCCAGTTTGTTACTACCCTAATAAGGAACCAAACCGCGAAGAGCCTGCGTTCTCTTCGACAAGCCGGTTTGAACCGGTTCTGCATCGGTCTCGTCGATCAACGGAGCCAAAGAAGCGCCTGTTGAGAACGTCCATTGGAAAGGCAAGCGCACTGGGTGAATATAATTCTAGGAGCTCTCAACATAGTCCGCCTGATTGAAAACACTGTTCACATGCGTTTTAAAAAACATGGACAGTACGCTCGTAGTTGCAGCCACCTCTCACACAGTTTCTTAGAAATCAATTAACTTCCTCATTCATTGAACGTCCAGGTTCGCGTCGAACAGCTTCGCTGTCCAAATCGTTTCTCAGTGGTCGCCAGCGTCACCTGCCTAATGGAGATGCAGCAGCCAATCCAGTGCGAGGTGGTCAGCCTGCTAGTGACGTCATTTACTCTGCTGGCCTACTTGTGCATGTCGATGTACGTTGGCTACGTGTACACGCACATGCAGGCGGCCAGGTTTCTGCCGTTTGTACAGTTCCACGCGTACAATAGGTCCGCACTGATGTGCTCCGCTTTGCGCACTCAGGCTGTGTTTGCGTCCTCGCTTTGGGATTTTGAGGTGAGAATTTACTTGGAACATGTACTTGGAACATGGGATTCTTCCACTCTAATATATCTACGATATTCAAGTGCATTGTGGCTCGCAACCAATTCAGTTTATAAAGCCTAAAAATAAAAGTTCAGCGAGCTACAGTCACGTGACTCACCGAAGCAAAACCACCGCCCCAACATTCCCCACCCCAACTCAAATCGGCAGGCATTTCGCGAGGCGGAGAAGCGACGCCGGCTGGAGCAGCAGGACATTCAGCAGCAGCAGTACAAGTGCGACTTCACTAGGCGGGAGCTGTCGAATTTGTTTGTTTGGCAGGGCGTTAAAGACGAAAAAGTGATTGAAAATCAGGTTTAAATTTTCGGGTATTGGGAATTAAAACCCACAATTAGTGACCGTTAACTTGTCTCTTAGAGTGCAATATACAAAGTCTAGAATGACTACTTAATTGCAAAAAAAGCTACTTAAATACGTACTTTTAAATTTTGTTATATCAGATGTAAATTACGCATATTTTCTCTTTATCTGGCCCAGAATTAGCCTTTACAATCAAAAAATGTCTAAAAAACGTAGAGCGTTAACTATACTGCTCTGAAGTAAGGTACTCGTAAGGAATAAAAAAATCTACAATTACAATTTGCATGCAAGTCAAGTTTACTTTTTTGTAAATAACAAACGGCATAAAAATTCACAGATTTTTTGGAATGTTAAATTTACTCTTGAAGCATTAATTTATCGTTGAAAAAATCACAAAGCGCAAACAATATTAAAAAACTAATATCCTATGAAAATTAAATTTATTTAAATAATATTCATCATAATCCAGTTCATAGTCTAGAAAGAACCTAGTTGTATTTCTTTTTACGTCTCTATTCAACATTTCCATTTTTATCAATTTTAAATTATCGATTTCTGTTCATATTTCTGGCTATTTTAATATAACTGGCCCCATTTTTGTTAAAAATAGGAGTTCAAAAAATCACTCGAACAGTTCCAGTCATTCAGGTTTAATTGTTTGATAAAATCAATCAGAAGCTGAGGCTCATGAGCAGCGCGGTGCCCCGCTTCACCCAGTGATCCGGCGGTTTCTCGCCGCTCTTCAAGTCCACGGCGACCACGTATGAGGCTCGGCCGCTCACGCCCGCTCGGTTAGGGAAGTAATAGCACGGCGCGATGTACACGTCTGCGTTTTAAGGCAATTGGATGAGTTAGTAGTTATTAACATTGCTACTCATAGTAGAGCAGTAGGCAAATCAATAAGTCAGATTTATTTGGTCACTTATTGCATCGTTAAACTCACTCTTAGCCGTTTTCTTCTTGTTCTCAACCGGTTTGAACAGAATGGTTGGCATCTCGCACTCCAGCTGCATCGGATTGGCTTCAATCAGGCAGCACTGCTTCTTGTCCCAGCCGGCTCCCTCCAGGTACAGACCCTTCACATAGACGCCGTCCTTAGCCGGCTCGGCTATGCTGCTGTCGTCAATTGTCTGCACGGTGAACTCCCAGCTGAGGGAGTCAACGCTGACATTGTTCTGCCTGGCCGATTTCTGCTGCACCGCCGTCAGGAAGCCCGTTGGCAGGCTGAAGCCGGAGATCCAATAGATCTTCGGTGGATGAGTTGTGGTCGCCCATTCTTGGAATTGTTCGACGCGTTTTAGCAGGTCGCGAGTCCAGGACGCCAATGGCTTCATTGATGGATAGGTGCGCTCCCAGAGCGACGGGACTCGGGTGTCGTAGATTGCCTGCAAATCAGAGCGCAGGGAAAATGCGAAAGTCTTAGTCTCTGAATTATCCGAATGTCTAAATTTAATTTGTATCTAACCTGGAATATCTGCTCCAGATCCGAGCTCATCACAACCAAGCCCTGGATTCCCTTGTCCAAGTCGGTGAGGTTACTCCTGATCAGGTTGAGCAGGGCATTGTAACGTTCAATCTCCTGGAGCAGTACCACGCTGAGCGGATTCGGATCCTGCTGCATCAGCTTCGCTGTAGCCTCGTAGTCGATGTTCTCCGGTAGCTGCTTGTAGATGTTTCTAGCCAGTTCGAGCACTTTGTCTTCGCGGGATTCACCGGCTCCGCCAGTTGACACCTGCGGCACCAACGATAGCAGGGTGCCGAAGAATAGGCGACTCTCCTGGATCTGCGAGCTGATGTCGGCGTTGGGATGCTGGCCGAACGCTTCCGGATGGTCGATATTTGGCAGCATGCTGACGTACTCGCGGTACGAGGCCAGAGAGCCGTCCCTTGGCACGTAGTAGTGCGGCAGAGTGGAGAACTTGTAGAATGGCGTGGTGATGACGTCTTCGTTGAAGTAGCTGGTGATGTACGTGTTCAACAGGCGCCGGTCCCAGTCGTCGGTCACATGACCACCGTAGTTGATCTCGGCGATGAGGAACTTGAGCGCATCCCAAGGTGTCTCGTCGTACTGGTCAAGATAGTTGGAGAGGATCTTCAGCGACACTTCAAAATCTGAGTCATTGAATTCGTACAGGATGTTCCAGCCGAGCATGCGGAATTTGCGCCTTTCGATGAGGATCGAGTGGAAAAAGCAGAGGGAGAAGACCAGCTTCTTGAATCGATCTGGCTTGCTGCACGATGAAAAGTCTTCCTCCTTGATGATGTGGTAGAGACGCTTCATATTGGCCTTGAGTCCCTTGGGTGGCTCTGTTGTCATCTTGATGCCGGCCTGCAGGATCGCGATTGGGAAGTTGGGATGCGGCGAGCTGCTCAACCAAAGCCGGAAGTCTGGATGAACTTCATGATAGTGCAGCTGCTCGACCAGCTTGTCCAGCTGCGGCATCCAGGACATGGACAGGTGACAGTTGGCCAGGAACACCCAGTGTCCCTGCGAGACGCCCTCCTTGATCAGCTTGGTAGCTGTCGGTGATTGACCTTGACCAAGCGACAGAGCCTGGAACTTTCGCGACATCTTGAACGTCTCGGCCAGCTGCATCAGCCCGTTGGTTGGATCGACGCCAGGGCTCAGAACGAAAATCAGCGGCGTCTTGCAGTTGCTCTCGTCCACCACCTGCTTCGTGTCCAGCACTGGCGGTTCGACGAATTTCGAGCCGAGATTGTTGACAATGAAGCTGGTTGAGCAGAATGACACGCGATCTTCGCGCAACGATCGGACAATCAGCATGCGTTGAAATTCGTTTGTGGCGTTGTCCCACTCGCCTGGCAGGGCGGCATTTTCCGGCTCCGATGAGGTGTACCAGATGTGCCAGTCGCGCGGATACTGCTCGAAGCTGGTGATGATGCCGTGGAAGTTGGCCAGTTTGTCCAATTCTGAAATGTTATCCCAGCCGGTCTCCGACAGCCAGTTGGGCACCGGATTGTCCATCTGGTTCTCCCGGTCCAGGACGATGCCACCGCGAAGGAAGAAGTCGTATTCGTCCATATTCAACTTGCCGGACGCCTCCAGAATCTTGGCCGTCATTTGGAATGAGAAAAGTAGTTTGTGCTTTTCGAACAAGCCTCGGCAGGTGTAGCGGTACACGGCGTACGTGTGGTAGTCGTTCAGGTTGATGATTCGCTCCTCGAGGCGGGGACTTCGCTGACTGCGATCGATGCTGAGCTTGAACAGGTCAATGTAAGCGTCCAAGGAGAATTGGTACATCGGATCGATTTTTCCCATGTCGTTCATCACAAAGAAAAGAATGGAGGCTCGCTGAGCGCACGGTCTGTAACCTTCGCGAGCCGCATCGATTTGAGCCTCGGTCTTCTCCGACACCGCCAACTGCTCCGTGACCTCGGCCGAGGTCGATTTTGACTTCTGCAGCGTATTCACCAGCTGCTCATCGTCCAGTAGGGAGCCTTGAGCTTCGTTCAACAAGCGGAGAATCTCGTCCTCGAGTTCTTTAATCTTCTTCTTGCCGGCAGCAATCTTCATCACTAGACTGTCCTTCTCCTTTTCAAGTTCTTCCCGCTCTTTCTCAACCACAATGCCCAGCAGCTGTGCCTCCAGGCCGTCCTCCTTGATGGCGAAGTTTGTGATCGCCGTTTTCGTAGAAATCTCCGGCGGATAGTGCGGATTCGGAATCTTAGTTGTGATGTAGAATCTAAAGTCGAAGTTGTACTCGATCTCCTTGTCGCCAAGTTTGATAATCCAGGCACCACCCAGCTTCACGATGGATTTGTTGAGGACCGGGTCCAGGCTGGGGTCCAGCTTCTCGGCAACGTTTTGTAGTAGCACAGGCTTGCCGTATTGCAGAGCAACTTCTAGTTTGCGGATGTAGTCCGCCTGCTGCAGATCTATGATCATCAGTTCCTTGCCTTCCATGTTCTTAATCCACTTCTGCGCCTGGCCCTGAAATGTTCAGCAATTTGATTCGGGATTTACTACTGTGCCCTTGGTATAGTTTCACCTTGGTTTTTATATTCCTGTTGAATTACCCTGTTTTAATGCTTTTTTTACCTCTAGTGATTCGTAAAAACACCATGGTACTCAAAAAACCCACCTGAGGATCAATCATCAGAGGCCATCGAGAGCCTCGCGTCACGATGACACCGTTTTCAACCGAGAAGCTGTCGGATGGTAGGCCCCAGATGTTCCAGTCGCGAATCAGGGTCGGATTCGACAAAAACTCGGTGAATTTGAAGTCCGGCGAATACGGGATGGCCTGCGATTTAACAAACTCAATCCATTTCAAATTCATTTCGTCACGATAGTTGCTAAGGAACGGGCCCAGGTAGGACAGGCACGCCGAGGCTACCAAACAGTCGCCAGGTAGCAGCTCCATCTGCTTCTCCATCGTCTCAACCGACTGCTCCCAGCGGATCTTTTCGCCAGCCAGACCGTCGACCAGTTGATTAGCCCGATCCAACATTTTCTCGGTGTGTTCCGCTTTTCTGCGCAGGTTCTCCTTTTCCTCCATCTTGGCATTGTACTGATCCTGCAGCTCCTTCATCTTGGCCTCAACGGCGGCCAGCTTCTCTTCGGCCTCGCGCAGCTGGGCCTGCTTCTCCTGCAACACGGCTTCAGCCTGCTGCAGACGCTGCCGTTTCGGCTCTACAACGCGGTAGATTCGGCCGTAGACTTCCATAGCGCGAACCCACATGCAGAGGCTCTTGGCAGCTGAGGACACTTTGCCAACTACCTCCGGCTGGAAGTCGTCCTGAGCGCAGTACTGGCCGATCTTTTTCAGCACGCGGTCCGAAATGTTGTCCTTCTTGAAGTCGACCAGCTGGCCGATGAAGTTCTGCTCGCCGAGGTGTCGCTTAGCCGTCTCCCAGCTGGTGTCGGCGCCTCGTAGAATCATCACAGCCTCCATTACTTTCTGAACCAGGTAGGGCGGCTTGCCGTACGACTTGATTTCCGTGATGTCGTTCTTGTTCAGCGCCTCCAAAGCTTTTACGGCGGCTTCCAAAGCTGGCATGGCCTCTTGAAGATCGGCTTCGGCCAGCTCTTTCATGTTGAGGCACTTGGCCTCGTCAACTGAGATTCGCTCCTTGGTCTGCGTCACCTGCTTCTGCTGGTCGTCGGCCTCGCGTTTCTGCTGCACAATGATGACCAGGAATTCCTCGCACTGGCGCTGGAACTCGGCGACCTTCTTCTTGTCCTTCTCAAGCTCTTCGGACATCACTTCCACTTTTTCTCGAGTCTCATCAATCTTGCTCAGACCGTTTTTGAGCTTCTGCGACGAACTGAATAGCTCTTGGCGTTTCTCCGCTAGCAACCTGTATGTTAGTTAGGGTTATTTTTTATTTAAAAGGTAAACGAAGACAAAAAAGCTTACGCAACTTACTTCTTGTAACCGGATACCAACTCCAGATAGTTAGTGGGCGTTACGTAATTGTAACGCTTCATCTCGAGCAGCATTCGCCTTGAGTAGTCTGACACAGACTTCTGCATGAAGGAAAACGTCCTTGACAAGGCTGGCTTGATGTTCTCCTGCAAAAATTTATTATTACGGTTATCAAACTTTAGTTAAGCATATAAAGGTATTGCAGTGATGTTCACAACCTACAGTGCATTTAATTTGTTTTTGCAAAGGTTTCAAAGCATTTTGACACTGAATGAGTAATTTGATCAATCAAGTTCATTCATGCATAGTTTTGCTGTTAATCAAATCGTGAAGTAGAAACTCAATTGTTAATTATTTAAAACTGTTTTTTTTCAAAATACTGGATATCTTTCAAAAGGCATGCTCGATTATGCAAAAAACAAATAAATCGGTTACTTTTTTTAACTAATGCAGCACAGTGAGCTTACGGCTTCGTGTCGGTGATTCAGTTTGTTATAATTTTCAATTGTGTAATGCAAGTCTGGCTTGAATTTTTGTCACACGACGAATTTAAGGCCATTCATTAGACAAGTTAAGACTATAGAAAGGTGACAGCCAAGCAGACCTGCTGCTGAACAACAATGTTCAAATATTCACACTCATTTCAAACGTAATTATGAATAGATTCGAATTTACTTCATTCAACATTATCAAAGCTAAGGTTACGAATTTCATCGATTATGTTCGTTATAACAAAACAAGTAGTAAGGTACGGGGTAACCTACGAAGCGCTTGATCTCCTGAAAATTAAAATTCAAGTAGGTTAACAATCGATTAAATGAAAAAGTAGCCTTGCTTGAAGGAAAAATTCAAATCAAAATATCATGAAGGACACTCCGTACCTCCTCGGTACTTCCGAACTCCAGGTCGGCCAAGTAGCGGTCGGCCACCTCAAGCAGGGCATCTGGCGGCCACTCGGAGAACCAGTCAATGGTGGTGCAGTTCACAAAGGCCGGGTACATTCGAATCCTGTTGCGGAACGCTTCGCCAACCGGGCTCATGCACAGGATGACGTGCAGATTGGCGCGAGCTCGTTCAATCAGGAAGTTGAACATGTTGGCCGGGGTGTCGTCGATGCCTTCCTTCTTGGCCTCCGGCGCCAGCGCGCCGCGCATCTCCTCGATTTCGTCCGGCTTGAATAGATTCGGCACTTCTCCGGAGCTCAGCATGTTGTTGATGTCCTCGAGGAAGCTCTCCTCAACAACCTGGGTGTCGCTGAATAGGAATGCGGTTCGCTTGTTCTCGACGCCCGACTGACGGTAGAGACTTTTGATATCTGGGGAAGTTATTAACAGAGAGGATGCGTTGAGGATGCAATAGGGGAGTTTCATGTTGAAATCAAGAAGAGCTTTGGGTCAATCATTTTGCTTACCGTCTCTAAACTCTTGCTTTCTATAGTGCTTGGTGACCTCGATCTGGAAGGTCTTGTACTCGCAGATGAATGCGGCTAGACGGGCCAAGCTCTGACGACCGCTGCCGCCAATACCAATTAGCAGCATGTTGCCACGGGGCTGCCGGATGTAGCGAATGATCTTGGAGACTGAAATAGGTCAAAATCAAATGGTCTTTGCATCACTATAGAATGTTTTTATATTTTAATCTATTTTGTAACTCACTGTGCTCAATAGCGTCTCTGAAGAGCACCAAATCCATGGATACAATTCCAGGCGTCTCGTTATATTCCTTTAGCATCTCGGCCATATGCTTCTTGAGCTTCTCTATGTCCTGGATGTCTTCGTACACCAGGTCAACGTTCAGATAGTCGCCAAAGATTGGTGGCTGCTTATTGGGACAAATGTTGTGAAAGGTTTGATCAAATAAGAGGCCCAGCTTCTCTGACAGGATCTCTACGAATGCCTGTTTGTCGGTGTCATCAACCAAACGATCAGCGAAGACACGGAAGCACTCGTGAATCCACAGGCGAGTGATGGCATTCCTGGTGTCATGGAAGCTCTTGTTCGCGCGCAGCATGCCTTGGAACACTTTGGAAATGTCGCGCAGATTAAACAGGTAGTGAATCTTCAGCGGCGTTGGCAGGAACTTCTGGCACACGGCGTAGTAGATGTCGATTGTTGCCTGGGTAACAACCTCCCCGATCGGTTTGATTTCCTCCTCAAAGTCCTGCAGCTTCTGGCTGATCATGCTGCCAAAGATGCGCTTGAGATTGCTTTCACTGGGGAAAGTCATGTTGATCAGGTTGAACTTGCTCTGTAGCCGACGCGAGATCACTGTGCGACCACCGCCTGGAGGTCCCATAGCGCCCAGTAGGAACATGCCTTGCACGTACTTGACCGTTTGTCGTTTGCGATCGTACCACATTCCATAGTCAATCCACTGTTTGATGAGCTCCAGCGGCGGCTGAGAGCCGTAGGTATCCTTTGCCGGCATGTTGAAATCGTCCATAAAAGTCAGAAGGCTCTTGCCGCCAACTGGCACGAAGGTGCCCTTGGTTCGCTTCTCAACGCGTCCTTCGATAATCTCTTGTACGTTGTTGCTGGTAGTCTGGGCGGACATGTTGATGGTGAGCAAGGACCACTTGGCGGGGTCGAGCTTCTCCACTACGCCTGTGGCTACCGACGTCTTGCCTGTGCCAACCGGTCCGACGAGCATCACAGGGTGCTTCTGCTCGACCAGTTTCTGTGTCAGAAACGAGTATCTGACCGTGTCAACTGTTGGCACAACCAGCTTGTAGAATGGCAGATTTGGGTTGTACTTCCAACCACCTCGGAGCTGCTCCTCCCAGTGCACCCAGGATTTGTTTTTCACGTCAACGTAGTACTCATAGACGGTGTCCTTGTTCGGGAAGCTGGCGTCAGCCTCGCGCAAATACGTGTCAATTTTCTTGCGGCCATCCTCGTCAACTGAAGCGCAGACGGACCAGATCATGCAGAATTGGAACCACAGCTCCACCATTCGGCTAAAGTTTTCCGTATCATTCGAGTCCAGACCGTTCTCGGGGGTTCCGAGCACGTCAAACAGCCGGGTCAAGCTGACCACACCGTTCATTGGCGCGATAGGGATCAGCTCTGAGCAGCTAGTGCGCACAAGCTCCTGCATCTTCCCAATGTACTTTTCAAACATGCGTCGAAGCTCCTCAACTAGGAGTTTGTCTTTCTTCTTTCTTAGCCAGGACTCCACGAATGGCTGCCAGCCAAGGTCGTTGAAATCGTTGTAAACCATGCCGCAACGGGACACAGTGGCTGGACTGGCTACAGCCAGGTCTTCCACTTCAAACAGCAGCGACACCTGAGTGAGTTCAAAGTATTACATCTTTGTACAAACATTAGAGCCATGAATCACTTGTACTTTTTTCTGACGATTTAAAAAACCTCTCCATCAAGAGTTATTCGTTTCATACCAGAACTGAAGACTTACCTGATCCGGCATAGAAATTCGCTCGCCGTTAATCAACGTCAGAATTTTATTGTCGTCCATGACGCTGTTCATTGACTCGATCCACAGCGCATCAACTGGACCGTCAAACAGGATCCACTTCTGGTCGTCTTTCTCGTCTGTAGAACAGGTTTTTAAGGTTTTAGACGCATAAATGTAAAATCGGTTGATTCGTAACACCATGTTTAAAAGACAAAAAAGTCTGTACCCAAGTGTCACATAGAGTGATTAAACTTCTAATTTACCGTAAAATTTGAAAATCTACGTTAAGTACTGATAGATTATGTAAAGTGTAAAGTTTCTACTACGAGCTAGAACTTAGCACTTTGTGAAAAATTGCAGACAAAAAAGATGTGCTTATTTGTACAGCGTAAGCATGATGCTATTTTTAAACAAAGAAAATAATATAACAAGCAGAATAGTCTACGATAAAAATGTAATAACTAATTGCATTGTCCATAGTCAATACCAGTGGTATTATGTAACTTGAAGAACATAATATATAAAAATAGCTAGCTAAAATGATCGTGCTTGTTTTGATTCTTACCGTCCTTGAGGCCTTGAAAATGAATTGATTAGCGAAAATGATTTGGGTGTGACAAACAAAGTTTCTTTCTTTGAAATAAAACTGTTTGGTAACTATATTGAATGATGCAGTTTCGGCTTACCCGCGCAGGTATAACGCATCACGCTTGACAGCACGCCGTCTGTCCACTCGTTGCTAGACAAGTCGATCTCACCGTACAGCTCGCCCAGCGAAATCGCCTTCGGATTGATGACGTACTCCTTGGCCGGGACGTAGCCCGGCTCCCCGTCTTTTGCTAGGGCAGTCAGGGTGTCTCGCAGCAGTTGCCAAGTGACTGACTTGGCTGACAGAGTCTTTCCAACCAGCATAGTGCTGTGCCGACTGTTCTTCGTCTCAAACAGTTGGATGACTTTCTCAATGGTGAATTTCGTCCGAATAAGACCGGCCTTGTCGCACATGGCCTCAACCTTGTCCTTGAACTTGGCGTAGTCCATCACCGGGGCGTCGACGCCGGGGAATAGGTCGGACACGATGCCTTTGAATAGTGGCAGGTCCACAGCCGTTAGCTTGGCCAAGTTCATGTCGTTCATTGATAGCAGCAGGATCTCTTCGTCCGGAGTGCCGGGGTTGGCGCGCTTCTTTCTGCCGGCGTATCGAAGCACGGAGACCAGGGCGCGCAATCCGAAGTCGTAGTGGTCCTGCTTTGACAGCTTCTGCACTGCCAGGCTGTATAGAGTGAACACCTAAAATTCGAGTTAAATGAGATTATAAATGACTTTCCAGGCGTTTAGCAACTAAATAAATCTATAGTTATATTTTCTACTAGTGAATTTACTTTTTTAGCCAAAATTTTCGTATTGCCAAATCCTTCAGCAAACAGAGTGATCTCGGCGATCATGGTGGAGTCGGGCACCACCATTGAGATTGGCCGGAACATCGATTTCAAGTTGTCCGGCAGTTCGGTACGTCCCGCGTAACCAGGATTCATGGTGATGAAGATGCCAACAGTTTTGCGCAGGTTAATTGAGGAACCTTCGAACAGGAACTTGCTGACTGGCTTGTTCGGACCGGCTGTGGCTAGCGCGCTCAGAATGCTGAGGATCTGCTTGGCAACCACGGACAATACCTCGATGTTGATGCTAAAAATAGTTTTGAATTTTAGGTAAACTTGGTCCGAATTCACAAGTACACATGCTTGATTCAAGGTAGGTATCGACTAAGACTATCAGGATAATTATTGATTACTATGGGTTTTTAGACTACTGTACCCTAGACATCAAATCCTCAAAGACATCCCAAACTCACCGGTTGAACTCATCGAAGCAGCCCCAAGCGCCAGTCTGAGCCAAGCCGGAGAGCATTCGGCCCATGGATTTGTAGTCGAGACCTTCGCTGCAGTTCACCACAATGACGTACATGCCCAGGGCCTTGCCCAGGTCCTTTGTGGTCTCAGTTTTACCCGTACCAGCTGGACCTTTCGGCGATCCTCCGCGGTTGAGATGCAGCGCAGTGGTCAGAGTGATGTAGCACCGATCTGTCAGGGGTGTGATGACCAGACGACCGCTGTTGCCTAGGTACTCGTAGCCGTACTCAAACTGAGTGTTAGTCTGCTTAATCACGCAGTCGTCCAGGTCTTTGTCCCAGAAGAAGCGAAGCTGAGCGATCCAATCGAATGAGTTAATGTCGCTGACTCCAGCCTTGTACAGCCTCTCGATGATGTCGCGCTGGTGAACTTCGATAATCACCTGAGCGTTTACCTTCTTCCGATCCAATGGGTCAAGGTCCTTGCGGATCATCTCGGAGAACTTGTTCAGCATGATAACCTGCTTCTTCTTCAATGATCGGAGCGGCTTTTTGTCGTTGCGCTCCTTCACCAAGCTGAGCGCCTTCATGACGTCCTGCGTCCACTGGATCTGGCTAGACGTGATGCACATCTGGCCCTTGTTCTCCCTTAGCCACTTGTCTCTTTTGCTCAGCATCTTCTTCAAGTTGTTTCGCGTCTCGCGCAGGCAGTTTCTCAGCGTAACCCGCATAGTGTCCTCAATTTCCTTCATCCAACTCTCTACGGGGCCTTCAAGGCGAAGCGGCTTCTCAAAGTCGACGAATTCTCCATCGTCGGCGTGCATCCTTGAAGCCTCCCAGCCTTGGACGTTGTTCTGTTTTTTGTAGGAAGTTTGTTAAACATTCCAGTTACGAAATAGTTTTTAAAAAAATACATGCGATAAATGCGTAAAACTGTGTAATCAATGCTACTGTGTAAGTGGAAAACATTCAGTAAATCCATGCATCTTAACAATCTAAATATCTGAACTGATTTGAAACATGTGATTGACTAAACTAATGTACGAGTAAAATTCGCCCTTGAAAACGGCACAAAGTGAAACATTTTAGGCGTTCCGTTGAAAAAATACTATTTTTTCCGGTAAAAAAGTGACAAAAAATTATAATTTGGTGATTTTTTGAGAAAAAAACTTCTGACCAGAACATTCCAGATGTAAGTTTCCTGAAAATCGTTGTACGCAGAATTTTTTGGAATTCGAAAACTTCTGTTGAATGTTTATTAAAGGGGATAATAATTTTGCTAATTCCCTAATGAACCGTCAAATTTCTCACCTTCTTGATTGTCAAACGGACAATGTTGTCAAAGCATTTTTTGAAGTGCGGCTGAATCGCTTCCGGATTTTTGCTCTGGCCGAGAATCTCCAGCAAGTCATCGTTCGAGATGAAGTAGAATCTCGGGAAGATCTGTCGCTTGGTCTCGAGGTACATGTCCAGAGACTTCTGGATGCCTTCAAGTTTTTCGTTCATCCCGTTAAGTGTCTCCAGGACGCCCGCCTTTTTGGTGCAGCGTTTAGCATTCTTCTCCTTATTGATGTCGGTCATGATGATTTTCCACTGTCCGTTGATTGCGTCAAAGTCACTGGTCTCCTTTGGTAGTTGCTTTCGTATATCCTCACCAAGGAAGATGTTTTCTAGGTAGAGCCACTGTCGCTGAACCACTTGAAGCGTTTCGAGCGTCTCCAGAATGTGAGAAAGGTCCCGCTCCCACTGATCAACCTGGTGCTCGAATGGCTTCACAAACCTGGACGCCTTCATGGTTGATAGTTGCACCTGGTTGTCCTCAAGCGTCTGGTAGATCTCGTCTGTTGATCTGACCTTGTAGTGACCCTTGTCCTTGTGCGGCACGATATCCAAATCGACGCGCTCCCAAGTCTTCTCCATTTCGATTATTCGGTTTTCAATCTCGAGTTCCTTTCGCGCCGCCGTGGAGATCTCGTTGACCAGCTCAGCGTGTGCATCGAAGCCCAGCTCAATGATTTTCTCCAGGGTGAAGTCCTCCGCGTCTTCATCGAATGGCTTGTTCATCTCCTCCTGTTGGAATTAAGTTAAAGTGCAAAGTGAAATACAAAACGCTTGTCGACAAATCAGCAATGATTCTCTGTCCATGCGATCAAAATCGACACGCTCACCTTGATTGTAGCCCAGTGGCGCGCGCGCATGGCATCATTTCTGAGGTCTGTGATCAGCGGCATGGTCTTTCTGAACTGGTCAACCCTCACGCGGCTTGTTTCCACAACCTCCCAGTTTTTGTCCTTCAGCTCGCGGCTAAGCTTGTACAAGTTCCTGTACACATTGTTAGCCACTTCTTCCATCTCTGAGGCTTTCAGATTGACAAAACGGCCGCTCTTCCATTTGTTCCAGTTTTCCTCCCACTCGTCTCGCAGCATCCAAACCTTCTCGACCGATTCCAGATCCTGCAGTGTTAATATAATTTTGTTTCATGCTTAGGGTCTCAAGTTAGCGCCAATGTTAAAAATACGGCACAAAGTAGTAAAAAACATGCAATAAAATTGCTACTTCCATAACCTAAAACAATAAAACGGAATAGTGAACATTTGATCTTTTGAAGATTCTTCGTGACAAAAACTTTTGTGGGCGTGGTGAATGCGATCGCGCATGTGAAATTTCGTATCGCCATAGTGATGGAGGAAATGCCATCTGTTGTGGCTGAGAGCTGAAGTCCGCTCTCTGAGAGACCTCATCGTACATGTTGAATCATTGATGGATCGGGCATTGGTTCCGTGTTCAGAGTCGAAACCATTGACTCGAATTCAGGATTGACCACGCTGGTGACAGTGAAATCGGAGGAGCGTTCGGTGTCGACTGCCAAACGGAGAAGCTCCGGTTCTGGCGTGGCACCCGTTGGAAGGTCGTTAAGCGCCTTTATATCACGCATTACATCCGTGATGGGCGGCATGAACGGGCTGGGCACGTTGTCGTAGTTTTTTATAACAAACCGTTGGCCCTCTACTGAAACCACTGAGTCCATACTGTTGATTGACGTTCGTCGGGACTCGGTGCTAGTCCCAGCTACCGAGTTCTCGTCCGCATCCGCGTGCTCCAACACCGTTGTCAGCATGGTCCGAGTAGTTGCTGTTCTCAAGCGGAAACTCTTTACGGATTGTTATGAAACGGCGTCCGTATTATACGAATACACATGTATGATAGGCTAACCTAATTAAAAATTGCACTAATTTAACCCTCGAATTAGAAATATAATCTGCACTAACCTTTTCCAATGCAGCGATATCCTTGTTGGGGGGCTGTTCGATTTTGAAGATATTAAGACCCTTCCTCAGGTTGGCCTCCTGCTCTTTAAGCGCGGCCAGTTGCTCTTTGAACCTTGTGATGCTCGCCAGGGCCTCCTTGGTGTTGACCGTCGACGTAAACGGACCAGTAGTGGCGAATTCGTCCACAAGGCTGCTGACAGACTTTTTGAAGTCCTCTGACTGCGAGATTAGATCTGTGAAAGACATGATACAATATATTAACTATTGATTCTCGACTATTGATTCTTGACTGAAATTAAATGCTTTTATCTCTACTTACTGGCCTTGAACTTCTCCTTGTGCTTTCGTAGCATTTCATCAGCGTGTTGCATGGTCTCGATGAACTGATCCCACTGGTGCTTCAAGTTAGAGCGCACCTCCATAATGTCATCGCCGATGGAAACTTCGTATTTTTCCAGAATCTCGAATGGTTCCTCCAAAGGATAGATTCGCTCCTCCAGCTCTGGTAATTCCTTGTCCAATCTATCCCACAACTGAATAGCCTCTCCCAGCTCGTCCAGCGTCTGCGGCGGACGGCACACATGCTCGCCCATGTCCTTCAAGTACTTGTGGAAAGCCATGAGGTTGTCAGAAGAGATGTCAAGGAGTAGTCGCGTAAGGCGACTCTGCCACTCCTTGCAGTCAGTTGTGATTGACATTTTCAACTGGGTGTAGTCCAGCTGCAAGAACTTGGTTGTCACCATTGCGTCGCTGTCCATGACGCTGGTTGCCACCTCGGAATAGCGTCCAATATCTGCATCGAATGACGCCACCTTCGGATTGCCTTTCTTGTAGACCTCGAAGAACTGATCTTTTTCAACTTCCCAAATTTCGCGGAATTTATCCCAGTAGCTGATGGCCTGCGCAACTAGGCTCTGCATCTCGCTCATGCCGTTGAGAATCTGGCCCTGGATTTTGTGAATCTCTTCGTCACCGGCTATCATGGATAGAATCGACTGTCGATGCGACTTCTTCGCCGTCAATTTGTCTGGCAGTCGGGGTATGTCCTCCAGATTTCGAGTCAGCTGACCGTTCATGTTTACCACGGCGTTGTTCAGGTCCGGCAGTGGCGGGGTGTACACCAGCTTGGAGACGCTCGAGTCCACCTCGCGTTCCAAATCGAGCGACACTCGGAAAAGTGGCATCGGCTCGTTGCGACCGTCTCCGTTGATGGCCTTGCTGAGCTCCTGCAGCGAGGACTTGATGTTCAGACGGAACGCCTCTTCGCACAGCCGGTCAATCTTGTCAGTGTACCGGTACCACTGCTGTTGGACTTCGCTGCTATTGCCGGCGAAGAACTTCTGGGTCTCGCGCATCTTCTCCATTATGTCCTCGTGGAGGCCTTTGAGCTTCTCCTTCACCACCTGCTGGTGCTCGCGCTGGCGAATCTCGAACTCGTCGTTCTGGTAGACATGATTCGAATCAATGCTAATCTGCAGAGTCTCGCTAATCTGGATGCACAGCTCCTTGATGCGCTGATTCGAGTCCATGTATTCGTCAACCTTGCGCTGCGCTTTCAGCGCCTCCTCGCGGGTGCCTTTGATCCAGCTCTCCAGGTTGTGGCTTGTCCAGTTGGTCTTGGTCATGCCCACCATCAGCTTGCGGTCGACCTGCTTGATCTGCTCCTTGAACAGTTGTCGCTCTTCCGGAGTGAGCTTTGCGATTACCTTGTTGTAGTCACGGACTACCAATAGCACTCGTTCACGAAGATCTCGGTAGAACTTTCGTTTCTCGTAGACGTCAGCAATCCAGGATGGCGTCTCGAAGTTGAGCCTGCGCCAATAGTACAACTCTTGGAACAGCTTGAGCAGGTTCTTGTCGAAGTGCACGTTGATCATGCCCAGCTGCTCGTGGTTTCTAGTGATCACTGGCATCTGCAGACTCTTCACCGGGTCCTGTAGATTGAAGTGTTGCGGTCTTCTCGTTAGGCCTATGTATAATACAGCTTGTAAATAAAATTCTACATGGTTTTTATGACAATGAAAGCACAAACATGAAAGGAAATAAGACTGTTAGCACATCAGAAGTTAGTAAAACTATTATTCTTGTTCTCAACAAGACAGTTTGACGCGCACACGAGGATTAGAAAAATCCCGAAGTAAAATAGGGATATGCTTAAAAACTATAAATAGAAAAAAACACTAAAATAGCTAAAGGGTATAGCTAAAGGAGGGATTTTTCCTCCGCTGTGGGTCTGTAAAAAATCTAATCAAGCCTATTGCCAAAAAAATATTTTCGTTTAATTTGGGTTCAAATAGCATCGTAGTAAAACAAATCCAGCAAGTCTCATTCTTCTTTCAAACTACTCACGTCGCCAAAGACGGATTCAAACTGAAATTAAGAGTTTTTTAGCAATGCAATAAAATCAGAGTGAAAATGCCAAGAAATCCGCTGTAAAAGTATAGATTAACGAAAAAAACTATTTGTTTGACAGCTGAAAACCCAATCGTAGTTTAAAGTTATGAAACTCAATTCAAGAATAATATTTTTGGTTAGCTCAGCGATTAGAAAGACACATTTTAAAGATTACAAAAAGCACAATAATTAGAAACTCTTGTCAACTTTCAAAATCTCCGCTGATTTTTCAGGCTTACCGTGAGCTGTAAATGACAATAAATTATTTATTTGAAACTTTGTTTTTCTTCAATCATTGCACTTTAATTCTGCCATTTTTATTGGCGTATGTACTACAATATTCGATATTTTACATCATTTTTTCGCAGCCGAGTAGCTACTAACGGTCTAAAGGGGCCGAAACGCCCACCCTTAATTTTCCTAGCTCAAACTGGCACCCAATTTTAGCTAGCTAGGTGGACTGAAGCAATGCAGGATTAAATGCCTTGCTTGAGACAGCACGAATTGTCTCGCAATTGGGAACGCACATTGAGAACGCACATTGAGAACGCACATTGGGAACGCACATTGGGAACGCACATTGGGAATGCACATTGGGAACGCACATTGGGAACGCACATTGAGAATGCACATTGGGAACGCACATTGGGAACGCACATTGAGAATGCACATTGGGAACGCACATTGGGAACGCACATTGAGAATGCACATTGGGAACGCACATTTAAAGTTATGAAACTCAGTGATACACATTGAGAATGCACATTGAGAATGCACATTGGGAACGCACATTGAGAATGCACATTGAGAATGCACATTGGGAACGCACATTGGGAGCGCACTTTGGGAACGCACATTGGGAACGCACATTGGGAACGCACATTGGGAACGCACATTGGGAACGCACATTGGGGAATCCATTCCTGCCAACTCACCCGCTCAATCGTGCCCTGGAACTCGATGTGATTCTTGCGCACAACTTCTTCCAGGGCTTGGCAGAGCTGAGCGTAGGCTGCCCGAGTCTCCGCAGCGTTGGACACTGCGGGCAGGAAGTGCGCCCTGTCCAGGAATCCCATGCCGCGCTCCATTCGGCGCTTCACAATCCTCGCCCAGTGACCGGAGCCAGCGAAACGCGGATGTCCGAGCGGCGGCAGGCCTGACGAGGTGTGCTGCGACATTTCGCGCTTCGCCCAGTTCATCTCTTCGTTGAACATTTTGAACACCTGCTGGGTTTTCTTGTCGATGGCGCGTTTAATGGATTCGCGCGACTGCAGGTGTGCAAACACGTCCAGGATTTCGATGCCCTGCTCCACTGAGGTGACGATGTCGATGAAGGCAGTGTAGATGCCGTTCTGGATCATCACCTCCAGATCCTTGATGCCGGCGCGGAACCGATTGTAATCGTCGTGCCAAGACGTCGCCTTGACGTCCAATATGGTGTTCTTTTTGTCTTTGAGCGTCTTGAGCAGCTTCTCGAACATGCTCTCAACCTGGAGCAGGATGGCGGAGATCTCAGGGCCGCGGGCTCCGCCAAAGATTGGCAACTCCTTCTTGTTGCCCTCTTCGTAACGGGCAAAGTGGCTCTGGCATTCGCAGATTTCTAGAAGATCTTTGCAGCGCTGAATGAACGCGTCAACCTGGGCAAATATGCTGCCCTCGTCGAGGTCCCACGGGTGCTTGGAGAAGCGCTGGTGAATTTCCGCTGTCTGGAAAGGTTTTTGCGATTTTTTTCATGATTAGACACCTGGAATTATAAGTTATAAGCTTAGTTGAGCACAAACAATTTACGCGAGCATTTTTCTCACCTTAGTGTAGATTTCCTTCCACTTCTTGCAGCACATAATGCACTCGTTTAGACTGTTAACGCTGGACGTGATGTAGCCCTGAAAGATTTTGTCCAGCGAAATTTCTGCGCAACAGCGCCGAATGATTTCGTTGCTGAGCTTGCGGAAGATGCCAGTCATGGACTCTTTGTTATTGTAGTGGTCCGAATTAGTCCAGATCATTCTAATGCGGTTGACGAGCTTCTGCAGCATGCCGGGGATGTCTTTGGGTTTAGCGTCGGCTAACTCGTAGCACATGTCCTTCAGGGACGTGAGGAACTTCAGATTGCTCTGCGCCTGCGCCGTGTTCTTTTTGATCTCGCTGGCCAGCTTAAGAAAATTGGCTACGTATGACGACTTAGCGGCTTCTAGGTGAGCCGTTATCTTCTTGACGCCGGGCTTGTCCAGCTGCTTGCTGATGCCGGAGAGGTCTTCGCAACGATTCTTCCAGAAGTTGATCTCGTCCAAGGGTCCGGCCTTGTCGTCGTCGTCGAACGCGTTCTGCGACCCCGTGACATCCTTGATCTGACGCGTCCAGTGGATTAGAATCATCTCCAATCGCTGGATGAGATCTTTATCCTTTGCAGCCTCCTCCGAGGTGAGATCCATGCCCTCAATTGGCACGTAGAGCACCGTCTTGTCCTCCAGCTTCCACCGGGTGTCAGTCAGCGAGCTCATGAACTTGTGCAGCTGCAGGGAGAAGTCATTTCTGATTGTGTCTGGCCAGTCTTTGTTGGCAAAGAACAGCGGCGCGTAAAGCTCGTTCATAACTCGCAGCATGCAGTCGATTCCCATGCCGCTGATGCTGCCGTACTGAACGAGATCGTTGAAATTCTCCACAGTGATTTCCTGGCCTTCCTCCATTGTGCTCGACTTCATGAAGTAGAAGAACTCTGTCAGACGAAGTGTTGGAAAGCTGGTGTCGAACTGCAGGCCAACTTTGGGATGAGCGTAGGCAACCAGGAGGCTGCTGTGACTGCTCTGCAGGAACTCGGACTCAATGAACACGGCGTGCTCCTCGGTGAAATTGTCATCTATGGAGTAATCTGTGAGAATAATCTTCGATTTAATTAAGTCTATAACAGTCACTTTTGCTGCTTCAGCTTCGGCTTCCGCGGCTGCTGCTGCTGCTGCGTCTGCGGCTGCTGCTGCCGCCTCCGCGCTGTCTTCAGCATTTACAGCTTCTCCGCTCTCACCATCACGTGGCTTCTGCGGTGCTACATCAGCGTTCGCACTGGGATTATCCCGCGTCTCGGCTGCGGCTTGCGTTGCGGGCTCACCAGCCGCGCTGCTGGATCGGGATTTCTCCTTCTCTGTGTCCGCTTTTTCTGGTTCGTCAGCAGATTCGCCAGCTTCCAGATCGGCCGGTGGCGACGGAGGCTGCTTCTCGGGCACTTCTGCGCCCTCCTCTGCTATATTTGTGTCGCCCGCTTGTGACATTCACAGGCAGTTAAGTGTTTCTTCGCTTTTAATTTTAATACAGACTCTGCAAAAGAAAGCAATTAAACTGTATGAATTGTTCGTTTTTTCGTTTAAAGTGACGTCAATTTTGTGAGAATAATCTTCTATTTTTGTAACATGACTGAATAATATTGAGCAATGAGCTATTTTTTGAAACCAGAACTTATAAGTAAATTTCCTGCTTTTTTGTCTTGCATTAAAGAATTTTTAAGTTTGGGTGCATTAACTATAAAAAATTAAAGAAACGCACATTTAGAGAAAAAATTGATTTGTTTCAATGAAAATATTGAAAATATTTTGTTATTTCTACCTAGAATAAGAAAGTAAATCATCACACAAATTGTAAGTAGTGGATAATATATGTAGTAAATTAATTTTAAATAAAAATGCTTTTAAATACAGCCTATAAACTGAGTATATTTAGTAAAATATGCTAAAGTAAAATATATATTTATAGGCATCAAATGTTGGTGCCACAAATATGTAAATTTTCAGCTTTTCATTTTTTAGCCATGTTGCTTTGGGTTTAATCTGTTGCATAAACGAGTTTTTTTAAATAGTTACGAAAAAAATTATCATATAAACCAAAAAATCGTTACTTTAATCCAGTTTGACAAGTCGACAAAATTCTGGTGAATTTCAACTTTATAGCGTTAATAAGAATGTAGTCAACGTAATTTAAAAAGTCTCAGTTGCCAATTAACAACGGTATTGCCGTGTAGTGTATTGTTAGTTTTAGTTTTTAACTTCAGTTTTTAGTTATACTTTAGTTTTATTGTCTAAGATGTCTTTTTTCTGTTATTATAAAACATTCAGTAAAATTTGTTTTAATACCTAAAACTTTGTATAACACTACTTTTTCAAGAGTGAGGAAACCTATTAATTTTACGATTTAATTTCAATCAGCTACGCCTCCTTATGCACATCGCTCGTCCTAATAAATAAAAAAACTCGTAATTAGCAACTGTTACTTTTTCATTTTTTAGCACTGTATAGGGGTTAAAGGATTAGTACTTCGTCTTTTACCAAACAGTTCCAAGTCTAAGAGTCTAAAAAAATTACCACCGCAATTACCGAATTTATTTTCTGTTTTGCTCGTCTGCTGGATACTTGTAGTCTCTAGAGTAAAACACTCTACGACTCTACACAGACTAAGTAATATTAAATATTTTTTCGCAAAGCAAATTGTACAATGAAGCTCCTAATCAGTCTGATTTGGAAGATATTCTTTATAGGACTAGTGGCATCCTGCAGCATGGCATCTGCTTATAAGTGTAAGTACTAAGAAACTTTTTTATCTACTTGACATGTTTTTTTAATTCATTTTTTTACACATAATACCATATTATTGTATTACACATACTAGCAATGCATGTATTTATTAATTTCTTTAGAAAGTTTAGTTTAGCTAAGGCGTAACTTTAATTTTTTGTTTGTTTCATACCTCTGGCCTTAGCTTTTATAGTTTTTGCATTAAAAGGTCTGTACTATTGTTTTAGTATAATAATAATAATAAAATAATAAATTTAGACACACGACCTTTCAATCAAATATAAAGCCCAAGGCACAGCTGCAGCCATAGGTGCGCAACTTAAAAAATTCGGTCGGCCGGTGCGACTTAGTTTAACAAAAAATTTGAGACTTACTTTGGGTGAAAGTTTGAAGGACCAAAAAAAAACAAAAAAAGGTCCCGCGAACCATTTTTGCTTGAATCTTCCCAATTCTTCTCCATTTTGCAACTTACCCCCCCCCCCCCCCCGTTTTTGCAACTTACCCCCTCGTTTCTCTCCGATTTTGTGACTTACCCCCTCGTTTTTGCGACTTACCCCCTCGTTTTTCTCCAATTTTGCGACTTACAATGGTGATTTTGCTACTCTTATCTACAATTTTTGCAACTTACATCTGTGATTTTGCTACTTACTTTGGTTAGCCACCAAATCAGTCAGCCGGATCAGCCGACTCGGCCGACTATTGCGCACATATGGCTGCAGCTAGTTGGGCTATATATAGCTTTCAGCCTGATAGGCTGGAGGGGCAGCAACATCCACACTAAATTTACCCAGCTCAAACTGGTACCCAATCTCAGCTGGGTCGACTGAAGCAATGTGAGATTAAGTGCCTTGCTCAAGGGCACAAATTGTCTCCTAGGGCTGGGACTCAAACCAACAACCTTCCAGTCATGAGGCAGACGCCCTAGCCACTAGGCTACAACTCCTCAACTACAACTCCTCCTTTAGTATATTAGATCATAAGTGCTACAAAATTTTCATTAGAAAATATTAAAGCAATCTATTTATAATCTAATATATGAAGATTTATTAGCAATTTACAAAGAGTCACCTATATTTAATCTTAAACTTTTGTGCCATAATTTTGGTTAGACTCTAGTTTTAGAAGCCTAGATATCCATTATATAGATAAATTTTACTGGAGTAAAACATTGTTATATTTGCTTTAGTATTTAGGCTTTATCTTTCAAAATATTTTAGTATTTTCAGTGTAAATGTATTTCAGAAATTTTTTTTAATTTTCCAAAACAACTTGTTAATTTAATTATTTTGTTTTGTAAGTAATAAGTCTATTAAGTATAAATATTCATTAATTCAAAGCTTCCCTTGATACTAATGTTAATACTATCTTTATTATTTTAATTATTATATTTTCATTTTTAGTTACTGACCTGCCTAGTGTGACAAGCATCATGGTAGACTGCTCGATGGACAACAATAGCCACATTAAAGCTCCATACCTTGTTAAATTTGATCTTGGCAAACTGAGTCAAGATGAAATCAAATCAATGAAAGCAATATTCTATGAGTTACCATCTGGAAGTGAGTAATTTATTACTTTTGCTTGTTAATTATATATGTAGAAATATGGCAATGTGCAAAAGCCAAATAGAAATCCTTTATTTTCTAGTTCAGGCATATACAGGCAGACAGACAGACAGTTAGCTAATTCATAACCTTGCTCGTCCCCTCATGTCCACAGAGTCCTACGAAGTGGTCATCGACCCGGCTCACCACCGGGAATTCTTGGCTCCCGAATTCACTCCCAATCGGCGCCACATCGCTTTCCTAATCGTGAAAATCCCATCGGCCAACACATCTTCGTCCTCTAACAGCCCCCTCACCGACTGGCTTTGGTCGCAGAAGTACGAATTCAGCAGCTGCAGCGCCGAGAACCAATCCAGCGGCTGCCTGTGCGATCCGGTGAATTCCTGGAATTCCAGCGCCGCCCAGTGCAGGCCCGACTCGACTCAGTGTCGCTGCCTTTCCCACGTGGCTGGAGCCGATTGCAGCATGTGTCTGGACGGCTTCTACAGGGACTATTCGAGGTACCAGCTGGGCTGTCTGCCCTGCCAGTGCTCCAGCGAGAATTTCGCCGGCCCCTGCGCTTGGAGACACGTAGGCGATCCGGTTGTGGATCGCAGCGAGATCGGCGTCAACAGGCGAGCCTGCCTGGGCTGCAAACCCGGGTTTGAGGGCGAGGCCTGCCTGCCCCCGGTTGATCCGCACGGCGTGGGTCTGGCCGCCAAGGTGAGCGCAGCCGTTGGTTTTAACGTCTGATAGGAAACTAAATGCACTTTTATGTATTTAATTATATTCTGCTAAAAACACAATTGGAAATAGAATTGACAGAAATTCATTGATAAAAATTAAAAAGGCAGAAATTAAGCGAGCGATAGACAGACACAACGAGACAGACAGAAAGTAATACGCTGAAAGAAAGGCAGACAGACAGGCAAGCAGTGCTGAAAAACAGACAGACAAGGACCGAGTCGAGAGACAGGCAGACAGACAGACAAACAAACAGGCAGACAGACAGGCAGGCAGACAGATAGACAGAGACAAACACAGGCAGGCAGACAGATAGACAGAGACAAACACAGGCAGACAGACAGGCAGAAAGACAGATAGACAGAGACAAACACAGGCAGACAGTCAGGCAGACAGACAGACAGACAGACAGAAAAACAAACAAATATGCAGGCAGACAGATAGACAGAGACAGACACAGGCAGGCAGACAGACAGACAGGCAGACAGACAGATAGACAGAGACAAACACAGGCAGACAGGCAGGCAGACAGACAGGCAGAAAGACAGATAGACAGAGACAAACACAGGCAGACAGACAGACAGACAGAAAAACAAACAAACAGGCAGACAGATGTAGTGTCTGAGCGGTTGGATTGATCTCACCCCCACTGGTACACTATTATATATTTTATGTTCTAAGTACCAGGCTCTGAGGAGCACTGAGAATACCGATATGATTACAATCAGGCGCTGGGGCGCACTGAATAAGTAGTTGCCTACTCTGGCGTGGGGACGCACAGAGCGTAGCCTGGATCCGATTGGTGTTGGGACACTCAATGGACCTTCTAACGTAGTACCGGTAAATAGTAAATAATTGCCTCACAGTAAATAGTACAGGCGTAGGGACGCACTGGCTAAGTCCGTAACTAATTATAAGACTACGTACGACCTGGCAGGCCAGTCCCGCGAAAGAACGAGCACAGAAGCGGATTGCTTACCACTATGAGTATTCGGGATGCCGGTGCCAATTGATATCGCTGCTTGTCATGCGATAACTTGGGTCTTCGCAGTAAGAGACCGTCTTTACGGCTGGACGTATTATATATTTGTGCACTTTCTCTTAGCGTGAGCGCACACAAAAAACCGCGCGTCAGAGCGCTCGGGCGGGCGACGCCCTAAATAGCGAGCGGAGTGAGAGAGCGAAATGGGGGGCACGGCCCAGACACGAGGCCAAGCAGGGGTGGGGGTGGGGCGAGAGCCGCGCAGACCTAAGCCCAAGCGAGAGCCAAACACGATGCGAGACGCGCGCCAGCGAGGCCGGGCCGGGCCAATCACAATCGCTAGCGCAAAACAAAACCAGACAGGCCACCCCCTAAGACTCAACCGCGAACAACCCCCCACCCAAAAGGGCGGGTGCACCAAACGACAACAAAACACTCGCACTGAAACTAAAAGGACACGCAGTCACTACACAGACAGGCAGGCAGACAGATAGACAGAGACAAACACAGGCAGGCAGACAGACAGGCAGGCAGACAGATAGCCAGAGACAAACACAGGCAGGCAGACAGACAGACAGGCAGACAGACAGACAGATAGAAACAGACAGTGATTGAAAGCCATTCAGAAACGGGCAGACAAAGACTAAGTGCTTTGAACACTTAAAGACCGATTGGTCACAGTTATGTTATTATATTAACTGTGACCAATAGACACCCAAGCCTGAATAAGGAATTCAATCTGGCTTTTGTTTATCAAACAGTATATTAATCCCAGATTTCAACCCATACCACCCATCCCGCCGCTGAGCCAGGTGTTCATAGTGCTGGCCTGCCTGCTCTGCTCCCTCGCCCTGCTCGCCGCTTTCGTCATCCTTCGCCGCCAGTGCCGTCGTCGAGCTCAACGAGCCGCTCGGCATTCGCTAGCGGTTCAGCGTCTGTTCAGCCGATTCAAAGACGACACCAGCCTGGAGGCTGAGGCAGCGGAATCCAGCGCCATCCTGGCTGAGGATGACGACTTGCAGCGGGCAACGCAGCAGCTGCGACTCGGCGCTGATCCAGTTTACCAGCCCACCACCGTGTCCATCACCTGAGTGCGGCCTGCAGCCTGACAGAGTCTATGCTGACGGGGCTGCTGTCTGACACAGTATTGATGCTGATGGGGGTGTCAGGCCTACTGTCTGACACAGTATTGATGCTTATGAGGGTGTCAGGCCTGTTGTCTGACACAGTATTGATGCTGACGGGGTGTCAGGGCTGCTGTCTGACACAGTATTGATGCTGACGGGGTGTCAGGGCTGCTGTCTGACACAGTATTGATGCTTATGTGGGTGTTAGGCCTGCTGTCTGACACAGTATTGATGCTTATGGGGGTGTCAGGCCTGCTGTCTGACACAGTATTGATGCTGATGGGGTGTCAGTTGGGCTGCATGTACTAGCAAAAGCCGTCTTAGGTAGCTATTGAGGTTCATGCCATAGGTTCTTATCCTATATGCTTGCTTGCAAACATTTTTTATTCCTTTTTCTTATGCTGATTATACAGCTTAAAGTGTCACTTTTGGAGTTGGGGTGTTACACAATTTTTTTAAATTTTACTTTGCACTGAGAAATCGTCTCTGTTTTTCAGCGGCCAACATATCATTGTAAATCAAATACATGTGAGTTGCTTCACTGGTAGCTGGACAAAGACTTGGTTTTTTCCAAGAATTTTTGTCCCTTCCAATTGCATTATGTCATTTTCGCATTTTTTAAAAATCGATAATTTTCCACGCATCCACAAACGCAGTTGCTGTTGTATTAAGCTGTTAGTTAAAAATTGTCAACTGTATATATAGGTTAGTAAAAAAAACTCGGAAAATTTTAAAATCGGTGATCGGATCCCTTTTTGTGTTAAACTATATTTTTCCGAGTCTTTGTGTTTATAAATTTATGCACTGCATGCTTATCCGGAGACCCAGATAACACATAATTTGCGAATGTTTAATGTATTTTTACAAATCCTGTATTACTCAGCTGCCCAAACTTCTATCCTTTCTTTCTTAATTCCTGTGCGTAAAAATGTGTATTTTTGGTTTGTTTTTGGCTGTGTTTACACATTTTTGTTTACTCATTAACACGAGCTGAAGAAGCACTGTGACGAGACACTAGGTCAATCCCTAGACCATTATTGGGAGAGCTCATTAATTATGTTAAACATTATTCGGACGTCAACGTGACAACGTTGTTTAAAAGAAAATAGAAATAATAAACTAAAACATTCATCATTGAGCTCTTTGTGTGTGTTATTATATTAACAATAATAGTAGCTAGCATGTGTGATAAACGATTGGACTAGAAAGATAAATTTAATTCACAATTCACAAGTAGTATAGTAAGCAAAGTAAGCAGGTAACGCAAGCGAGAACTGAAAAAAGTGTGCAAAACAAAAGAATATAAATTTGCAAATAAAAGTCAGCAGAAAAGGTTTTAATGAAAAGTGCAAAGGAAGTACGCGATATATTATGTCCTTTAATGTAATATGTAAAACTGAAAAAATGGTATAACTGGGGTATTTCGCATTTTAACATGAAAATTTAAAGATTTTAAAGAAAAACATTCACTTTTGAGCTAACCAAGTTAATAATAGTGCATCTATTATCATTACACTTTGAATTGTGTAACAATAAGGTCACGTGATACATGCAATTGCAGCTAACAAGATTACAAATCTAGGTTTTGCTACTACATGCCGCTAGCATTCAAGCATGATTACATAATCATTTGCTTGCAACCGAAAAAACGCGACTGACTTGCACACAAGAATACTGCCTTATGACAGGTGACTGAATTAGTTACGCATCACGAGCGTATGTGTAGTTGGAATTTTAGCAAACAGTTTTTCAGACAGAATGGTACACAGTAAAGCTGCATTGAAGCCTCTTTGATAAAGTTGATAAGAATTGTATGGTACAACTTATCAACCTATTTAACTATTTTTACATAGCTCTAATCTATCTATCTATCTATCTGTCTATCTATCCCTCTATCTACCTATTTATCTATCTATCTATCTATCTATCTATCTATCTATCTAACTATCTTTCTATCTTTCTATCTATCTATCTATCTAACTATCTATCTATCTATCTATCTAACTATCTATCTATCTTATCTATCTACCTATCTATCTATCTATCTATCTATCTATCTATCTAACTATCTATCTATCTATCTATCTATCTATCTATCTTTCTATCTATCTATCTATCTAACTATCTATCTATCTATCTATCTAACTATCTATCTATCTTATCTATCTATCTATCTATCTATCTATCTATCTAACTATCCATCTATCTGTCTATCGTATATGCCTTTTTAAAGAGCCCCGGCAGCAACAAGAAACTAGCGAGAGGCCTCAGCGCCAGCCGCCGTGCAGGTAGACCCTGTCAAGCACGGAGCTCTGCTTGCACAGATACCAGCCAGCCAGGCAGGCTGCGGCCGTCACAGGCAGCGGCCGGCCTTTCACCGCCACGGCGAAGATGCCGAGGCCGACTATGGCGGCGAAAAATTTGGCAAATTCCATGGTGTACGCCACCGTCCAGATCAGCTTGGGCGGCTTGGATTTTTTACTGCCACCTTTGCCGCCTTTCTTGGCCTGCTTGGATGAGCCGGTTGTTGTTTTGGCCTGAGCTGGTTTCGGCACGCACTGGCTGCCCGAGCGTTGGTAGCCTGGCTGGCAGTCGCACCTGTAGCTGCCTGTAGGGCGGGGTTAAAAACACGGGGGATTTAAATGGAGAAAATCCTAGTAATAACCAGGAATCGCAAAATACACTTTAAAAAAGGCTACAGGCTACACACTGGTACAGACAGGCTACACACTGGTACAGACAGGCTACACACTGGTACAGACAGGCTACAGGCTGGTACAGACAGGCTACAGGCTGGTACAGACAGGCTACAGACTGGTACAGACAGGCTACAGGCTGGTACAGACAGGCTACAGAATGGTACAGATAGGCTACAGGCTGGTACAGAGAGGCTACAGAATGGTACAGACAGGCTACATGCTGGTACAGAGAGGCTACAGAATGGTGCAGACAGGCTACAGACTGATAGACAGGCTACAGAATGGTACAGACAGGCTAGATGCTGGTACAGACAGGCTACAGAATGGTGCAGACAGGCTACAGACTGGTACAAGCAGGCTACAGGCAAACAGACTCACCAGGCAAGTTGATGCACCTCTCGTTGGGCCCCGTACAGTGCGGACTATCCGGACTGCACTCGTTGACGTCTTGACAACCGGAGCCTGTTGTCGCGGGTTCGAATCCGGTAGCGCAGGCGGTGCAGCCAGCTGGACCGGGGCCCGAACAGCTGGAGCAGGCGCGGTCGCAGTCGCCGCATCTGTAGCTTCCAGGCAGGTTCTCACAGTACAGCCTGGAGCCGCTGCACGGACTGCGAGTTCGGCATTCGTCGATATCGACGCAGGCATCGTCAATTAACTCGTAGCCGTCGGCGCACTCGTCGCACTGCTTAGCCGACGGCCCCTGGCAGGCACTACGGCAGGCGGGACTGCAGGCTCGGCAGCTGGTTTTGTCGTCGATGGATGTCGTCTCGCGATAGAAGCGGGCCGCGCATTCTGCGCAGAGCGGGCCGGCGTAGCCAGGGTGGCAGTCGCAGGCGCCGGTGCCTGGGGTGCGGTTGAAAGTTCGGGATCTACTGGGGGCTAAAGTACAAGAAAGTAAGACATGTTTTTATAAGAATAGGATACATAATTATGATAGGATTATCAAGGATATGGATGAGATTATCAAGGAGACGGATGTGATTAACAAGGAGACGGATGGGATCATCAAGGAGACGGATGGGATTATCGAGGAGACGGATGGGATTATCGAGGAGACGGATGGGATTATCGAGGAGACGGATGGGATTAACAAGGATATGGATGAGATCATTAAGGAGACGGATGGGATTATCAAGGAGACGAACGGGATCATCAAGGAGACGGATGGGATTATTGAGGAGACGGATGGGATTATTAAGAATACGGATGGGATTATCAAGGAGACGGATGGGATCATCATTCAGATGGATGGGATTATCAGGGAGACGGATGGGATCATCAAGGATATGGATATGATTATCAATGATATGGATGGGATCATCAAAGATTCGGATTGGATTATCAAGGATACGGATGGGATTATCAAGCATACGGATGGGATCACAGAGCATACGGATGGGATCACAGAGCACACGGATGGGATCTAGAAACCGATAGAACCTCACCAGTCCGGGTGCCATTGCCATTGCAGTCGCCGTGACCGCCGGAGCAGTCAGGGCACTGGGCACAGTCGGGACCCCACTGGCCGTGAGCGCAGCAAACTTTGGTCCCGTTGACGCACACAAAATCGCGCAAATTGGCCTCGTTAGGGTTGGCCTGTTGTTTTAAAAGAAATTTAGGAAAAATTATAATGAAACCGAAGTTCTGAACTAAAATGCAGAGCTGCATAAAAAGAAATCTAACCTTGAAAGGCCCGAACCAGAATTTCTCAATATCCTCTTCAATCTTCTCCAGCATGGCGTGACACTCAGCAGCTGACACTCCACCAAGCTCATCCTTGCACAGCCTCTCCGTGATGTCAACCAGCCGAGTCTCGCTCAGTGCATAGGTGCCCAGCCGTGTCTCCTCCCAGTTGGTGTTGCCGCCGCCAAAATTGTCTCTGGCGGTGCGTTCAAGGCCGCGTTTGAATGCAGTTGCTATGCCGTTACAGGCTCGGCACTGATTGGCTCTCTGTTGACCATCTGAGCTGGATGTTGCAGTCATTGGACAAGAAACTACTAGCAGTATTGTAATAGTTGCTAGGCAGACAGCAGAATGGGTCAAATAATGTCCATCAATAATCATGATTGAATGCAGGAGCTGGAAAAGAATTTTGTTAGCTGATATCAATTAAAAACAGAAGTATAATTATGAGAAGTTTATTAAATGGTTCTTTGATAAAATAGACTTCCCAACCAAACTTGGTTCTGAATTTTTGCTATGATTTTCCATTTTCTACAATTAACAATGATTGTTAGTTCAATTAAAACAACTATTAAGTATCATTTATACTTATGAAATCCAATGGACTTTTGTCTAGATACTTGTCTAGACTGCATACTAAAACATTTGCTAATTAAATATTTATTCCTTTACAACTTACAATATAATTTCTTTTTCATTGCTTTTGTGACTCAATACTTATATTATAAATATATTTATTATAAATTACAACCATAGCAATATTGATCTTATATTCACTATTGTTAAAAAATTCTTATTTTCATATATTCTACAAAACTTTTTTTTGATAAATTACATTAAAAATTAAATCTCTGCTACATCTAAAATTTGGAATAGCTACAACTAAAAAATATTTTCTCATAAAAATAAATCTTAAATGACAAAAAATTTCTAGATTACAATCAATATTATTTGTTAAATTTTTATATGCATGCATTGTTGATATATTATTGTCTATTTTTAATAAATACTCACAGGTAAAATATTTATTTTATATTATCCAAAAAATAATTATCAATGGTATAGCCAACTTTTGTAAAAGGGGCAGACCCTTATTTGGGGCCCCATTAGTTTAGTTGGACAGTGGAGGGCAGATTAGGTCTAGATAGCTTTTATATAAAAATTCACTTGGTTTCTCCTAACATTAGTTAGGCGGTAGGCCTAGGCCTAGTTTTTTTTCTTTGCCAGATCATGTAGCCCACTGTGTATATGAATAGATATATGCTATGGAGAATGATAGGCAGGTGTATCAGGGTAGTCAATCCATTGCACACCTAAATATATAGACAACCACCCAGTCAGGGCGAGAGTAAGCATTTTCATCTACACACTAAAATGCAGTCTCTGCATTAGTTATCATACCAGAAAGGAAGTAATCATCCTCCACCTCCTTAGGTGCGCAACTGTTAATAATTCAATTAACTTATAAGAACTAAGGATAAAAAGTAAGAAACCAAACAAAAATCTTGGCTATGTCCTTGAATTTAAGCATTACTGTGGTCTGCACCGGTCTCTAAAATTTGGTCTTTTAATTTTTTAAAGGCCTTTGAACTTAACATTTACTTAGATTTTAAAACTGAGATTGATCTGCGCCACATTATGTAAGCCAAAAATAATCATCAACAAAATGATCGAGTAAGGAGTAACTGCATATCGCTGTGGCGTGGCTGTGGGTGACAGGATCTTATTTTTGTTGTAACTTAAAGGATACTAAATTGATATACTAGTGGGGCGATACTTAAATAGATAATAACTACACTAAAAATTAAAAAAAACTGTTCAAACCGAATAATAAGAAATGGAGTGACTCCAAGTAATTTTGGATTAATCAGATCAGATCACGATCACGTAATTAATTTATTTACTTTCGTAGAACCTTAATAAAAAAATTACCGCGATTTCGTGGCTAAGCAGATTAACAAAACAGAGTTAGTAAAAATATAGTTAGGAAAATAATAAGTTGGTTTTTCGTTAAGGATAATTTTCTTTATTCTTTAAAAATTCTAAATCACACTTTAGTAACTGTTAAGTTAATATAAACACCGTAAAATTAAATGGAGTGCAGACTTGAATTTCTAGTTGTCCTTGATGCATTGTAAGAGACTAGCGAGTAATAATGGATCTTATTCTTTGCACTCTGACTCTCGCGCCGCAGATTTTTATGGGCCTTTAAAATTTTACTTAGGATATGTTTAAGTATGGAATGGCCATCTTAAAAATCAGGCATACTTAATGGTCCATAATTTTGCTGTATGAAGATCGTATATACTTTTGTTCCGTTTCTTATCATATTTTTAGTTAAATGTACACATGTACTTGACAGTTCTGATACCGATGCGTTCTTTGTCATATAAAGTCTTGAATTGATGGGAGTTACCTGTATGATGTGCAAGCTTCCTTAAAATTATTCTTAAATTAACCTAGCAATTTTTATGCAGATCGTATATGTATGCAGTTTTCTTATTACTGTAGCTATGTCTTTTTTCCTCTGCTGCAAAAATCCAGAAATGATTTCGCTCTCGAATGTTATTTTTTCTTGCTACTTTAACGTTTAAATGAAGGGATTTAATTTCTAGAATTGTTTGCTAATTGCCAATTAGCTTTCTGCTGATCATTATAGATCAAGTGCGGGTCAGTAGCAATCAACAGTCAGTTGGGCAGCGTCTATCGCAACTACAGACGGAGGGAAGCTTTGAAAAGTGACATTATTTCGTTTAATCGATGCATTAAGTCGATTTCTGAAGTTCAAAGGCTGAATGCCTGAATTTATTGCGCGCATACGACAACCACTTCTTCTTAGTAGTTTGTGACATATTAAAAAATCTTTAAAAAATAACGCTGCTGTACAACAGGACAGCTATTTTTTGCTGAAAAACATGAAATTTTCCTATCTCGCTAGTGCATTTTTTGCGAAAAATCAGCCTTCAAAAAAATTTTCTAAGAAACACCCGTATCACGTCCTACTACTTAAGATGTCCTTGGCATACGATCTCACTTAGTACTCAATTAATGGTAAGTTCCTGCGATTTCGAACCAAACAGCAGCAGAAACAACAACAACAACAAAATACGCTATCAGATGAAAAAGCAGCGTCAAAGGGCGCCCCACAGAAGTCTTAATTAACCCAAAAAAGAAGCTGCCCAGCAAAAGTCATCTCTGGATATGACTTCCTATTTGGTTAATCCAATCTAGTCCCCAGCTGTGTACTTTTATTGGCTAAGACTAACAATCGGCAAAATTTAGGTGCAACTGGAATTCTTGCTGATGGAAATTGCGCAACTGTGACGGCATGTCTACAGTCTCTTGGTGATCAATCGTTAACCCTCTAAAGCTTAGGTTGGTTAAATGACAATGCTGAAAATGCAGTTATTTGATGCCACGTGTATAATATAATAGCAGTCAAAGTTACTGCAAAAGACTCGTAGGTCGAAATCATCTCAAATCAGTCCCAGCAGCTCGAGGAATGGATCATCGGGAGACGAAAATTTTCCTCCATCCATCCCAACAACCCATCCTAACCCTCCCTATGAGGCTTCCCATAAGTCAAGCTTAAGTTCGCGCGTACTTAAGTGCGCAGCCAACAACAACAAAAACAAATTATTGGTTTGACGCACCAGTAAACATGCAATCGTCTACACTGGCTGCATCTCCGGAAATTAATTTTCGTCGCTGAACGCTGCTACATGTGCGCACAAGTACATTAAGACATTTTGGTTCTGCTGCGCGATAGGAGATAAAGTACTTTTAACCTTCAGCCGATTCTAAAATAGCAAATTGTGTAAATAACTGTAGCTTGTGCCATACTTACCGAAGCTTGTTAGAAAAAACATTCGGTCTTTTTAATTAAAAGATGAGAGTCTAAGACTTGCAACTCTGATACATGTAGATAGATGGGATTCAGTGTCTGATGGATGGAATCCAGTGTCTGAAAGATGGGATTCAGTGTCTGAAAGATGGGATTCAGTGTCTATTAGATGGGATTCAGTGTCTGAGAAAGGGGATTCAGTGTCTGATACATGTACGAGCGTAGATGGGATCCAGTGTCTGAAAGATGGGATTCAGTGTCTATTAGATGGGATTCAGTGTCTATTAGATGGGATTCAGTGTCTATTAGATGGGATTCAGTGTCTGAGAAAGGGGATTCAGTGTCTGATACATGTACGAGCGTAGATGGGATCCAGTGTCTGAAAGATGGGATTCAGTGTCTATTAGATGGGATTCAGTGTCTATTAGATGGGATTCAGTGTCTGAGAAAGGGGATTCAGTGTCTGATACATGTACGAGCGTAGATGGGATCCAGTGTCTGAAAGATGGGGTTCAGTGTCTATTAGATGGGATTCAGTGTCTATTAGATGGGATTCAGTGTCTATTAGATGGGATTCAGTGTCTATTAGATGGGATTCAGTGTCTGATAGATAGGATTCAGTGCCTGATAGATGGGATTTATTGACTGATGCATGTAGATGGGATTCATTTTGTGATAGATAGGATTCAGTGTCTGATAGATGGGATTTAGTGACTGATGCATGTAGATGGGATTCAGTGTGTGATAGATGGGATTCAGTGTCTGATAGATGGGATTTAGTGACTGATGCATGTAGATGGGATTCAGTGTGTGATAGATGGGATTCAGTGTCTGATAGATGGGATTCAGTTTGTGATAGATAGGATTCAGTGTCTGATAGATGGGATTTAGTGACTGATGCATGTAGATGGGATTCAGTGTGTGATAGATGGGATTCAGTGCGTGATAGATGGGATTTATTGACTGATGCATGTAGATGGGATTCATTTTGTGATAGATAGGATTCAGTGTCTGATAGATGGGATTTAGTGACTGATGCATGTAGATGGGATTCAGTGTGTGATAGATGGGATTCAGTGTCTGGATATTTAATAAGCATCAATTGAGTTTTTAAAAAAGTTTATTGACATAAGCTTTGCATAAATTTATTTATTAACGGCAATGCAACGTACGGTAAAAAAATACTGAAAAATGTCTGCAGTATCTAACATTATAGCGAATAATAGCCATAAATGTGTCATTTTGATACGTTCACAAGGCAAAAATGCGTTAACCGAAGTCAGCCACAAAATGTTTCGATAATAATTTTTAGTATGAAATTCGTCACAAAAATGCGTTAATGGCATTTCTGTATGTTGTACATGAATCCAACCTATATAATATTTGTAATTACGAATGAGCATGATTATTAATAGTTCTTTGAGAGTAGCAAGCAATAAACAAAAATAGAGCATTGAACAGTAAAATAATTCTCTGCTTTAATGATTATGAGAATGAATGCATGTTAATGAGGTAGCTATAGCTGTTAATTAGGTTGAGTTTACAGGTTTCAGATTGCTTGAATAATTTGCCTAATCATCGAAGCGCAATAATTTAGTTATTTTGCTTGCGAAAGGTGCGAGACGAAAACTAACAAAAAAGTAGACTTGGCAAGACATTTAGTCATCAATGAATACCTTAAATTTAGTAAAAATTACGGAATATTAAAAACCTGTTGCGAAAGATTTTAAAGTTGATTGAATTGTGATGCAAAGAGTTTTCAAGTAAAGTAAAAAAAAACAACATTTCAAAATTTCTTTGCATTTATAGTTGGAAGGAAATAAAAAACCTATGATAAAAAAGAGCAAAAACTTTCCGGATAATAAAAAACGGGTGTACAACAGAAGCCAAGGGTGTTACTGCTACAGTGAATTGCTTCTCCATCGTTTTGAGAGCATTTAAATAAGCAAAAAAGCAATAAATTACTGAAAGAGCGCATGAAAAATGTGTCTGTCTACCGGTAATTCTACTTGCATTTATGATGCTGCATTGAACAATCTGCATTGACTCCAGTTCACACCGTCTCCTCGTAATAATCCTTTGCAGCCTCCTCGGGAATCGCCTCGTCTATATTTGACGTTTGATCGGAAATTGTTGGCCTCCTCTGCGGCGAAGCCAGGGCGTGCAAGTCCAGATTGCTGCTAGCCACCACCTGGTGACCCTCGACCAGTACTAAGCTGGCGTTCAGATTGTGCGCACTCTTGATCATGTCCTCCACCTTCTGCTGATTGTCGGCCTCTTTCCGACGGAAGCGCGGCAGCAGTAGGACGCTGAATATGAGGGAGCCGGCGATGAACAGGCCACCGCCGAAGGAGAACGGCAGGCTGTACTTCGTGTGCTCGTTGTAGAGCGACGCCGTGATCGGCGAGCCGATGCAGACGCTGATGCCGCGAGCCAGAATCAACAGGCCAAATGCGTTGGTCAAATTGTCTAAACCAACTAGCTTGCAGAGGACCTCCGAGGTCAGCGTGATGACCGGTGCCAAACAGACGCCTAGGATGGTATAGACCGTCAGCAGCGACCAGAAACCGGTGCAGAAGTTCAGCAGAATGCAGAACACACCGCTCAGGAATAGCGAGACATTGTTGAGTAGCAGAGGCGACACATCGGGATTGCTCGCCAACCAACCGATGGCGATTCTGCAGACGGTGTTTGCCGCACCAAAAGCCGAGTTCAAGTACCGAGCCTGGTCCTCCGAGACGTTGATTTCGCGGGCAAATGCGCTGACAAAGAACAATGGCACGTAGAAGGCGAGCATTACAATGAGGTTGGCCAGCCAGATGATCAGAAAGCCGACGTCCTTCATCAGGCCCAAGTCGACCATCATCAGGAAGGCGTCAACTAGCGGCTTGGGCAGGCAGCGGAGCCACTTTGGGGTCGTTGGAAGTTTGATCGACTGTGCAGCGGCATCGCTCGGTGTTGGCTGCACTGGCGGAGCATCTCCGGGTATGCGGGTCATCGACAGGAAGAGCTGACTAGGGGCCAGCGACTGCTGCGATCGGCGAGCTCTAGCGCTGGTCAAGTTCATCACGGAGCCGCTATAGAAAATGTCGCGACGATAGAAAGGTCTGCGCAGATCGGCGAGGTTGGCCGCGGTGACGCCCGCCCGGATCTGCACGATATCGAACTGCCTCGCTCGGGCCACCTTGGCCGCCTTGTATTTGCGCAACGCTCGTCGACGATTGAATAGCGTCGGCAGGGACTTCAACAGCGCGTCCGGATCGCTCAGGTTGCCCATCGAGCTGACGTCGAAGCCGCTGGTTGTGCTGGCAAACATGCGCCGATCGGAGTCCAAACGCTTCTTCGGAAACTGTCGAGACAACTGACGCTGATTCTCAGATAACTCCGGCACTACGGGCAAGGACTCCGGGATCGTAGCTAGCTGGCCGCCCATAGCTGCAACCGTGCCCGGCTCCTCGCTGTCAAGACGCGTCCTGCGCACGTACTGCTCGGCTAGCTGGTCCATGGTGCCCGGATCTGGAGGCTGCACAGCCGTGTCAACTCCTCCACCAGCGGTAGTCAATGCTGCCGGTCCAACTCCAGTCGGTCCAACTGGTTCGCTGATTGACAGCTGATGCAGACGAATCCGCGAGCCGGCAGCCGAGACCGAAACGGAACCAGCGCCGCCGCCGGCAGCTGGTGCGATAATCGCCGGTTCGTTTGGCCGGAGAAGAGCGCCCATGATGGCCCCGTTGAGCGCAATGCCAGACAGAATTACCAGCGTATTTTGCCAGCCCATGGATTCCAGCAGCGCGTTAGTCAGCGGGCCCATCACGATGGTGCCGATGCCGGTGCCGCAGACGGCCAGGCCCATGGCCAGGGCTCGATAGCGCTCGAAGTAAAAGCTGACGCACACCATGGCCGGCAGGTACATCAGGCCGTTGCCAAATCCGCTGATGATTCCGTAGGTGAGGGTCAGCATCCACAGTCTGGTTGCAAAGCTGCTGAGAAAGAATCCAAGGCTTGACACGACTGCCCCGGCGATGCAGACCGGCCGGCAGCCGAACTTGTTGATCAGCGCACCAACAACGGGCCCGGTGAGCATGCCGACACCGCAGAGCAGCGAGCCAATGAGCAGCACGGACGCCTGGTCCGCTTGAAAATAGTCGCAAAAATCGACCAACATCAGGCCGAACGAATTGGCGATGCCGTCAACGATGAAGCTGACCATCAGGCTGGCGAAGGTGACCACCCAGGCGTAGCCGCGATCCAACGGCAACGGCAGGACGTCCTCCGCAACCACCGGCACCATTTCGATCTCATCGTCGTCATCGACATTGCTGACGTCGTTGACATCCTCGCCGGACTGGCTGCTGTTCACAGACCGGGGGCCTGCAGGTGACTGCGGTGGCGATCTGGTCAGCCGAAAGGAGCGTCGCTTCGATCTCGACGTTGGCGATGTTGGAGACGACGGAGATGTTGGCGAGGCGGACGCTGGCGCCTTGTCGGAGTTAAGTAGCTTTTCGGCTTCATTGGCGACAGGTTCGCTGGCCTGGCTGTCTGCTGTGGACTGGGGAGTGTTGGCCGATGCCTGACCGTTACTGGCGGACATTAAGGATAAGCCAGTTATTCTCAAGAGCCGATAGCTCCCGAGAAATTGCGTATTGCCCGGTCAACTAACCTTAGACTGGATTCGTCCTTCCTCTCTAAGCTGCAAAACTCGTAGGCCTGATTGATATATAGAAGGAAAACTACAGTGGATGCAGGGGGGCCAGCCATGACGGGTTTGCACGGGCCGTGAACTAAAGCTACTGTCGGATTGGCTAGTTTTCTCTCTCCTCTCTCCTTCACACTCGCTTCCAAACTGTCATGTGTGGATGGATAAAAACTGGTTCTCTCTCTCTCTCTCTCGCCCAACTGGATGTACGTACGTACGTACGCTGCACTGGGCGTGAGCGTACAACGGAGTTTTGAGCGTCTGAGTCTGACGCACTCACTATGTAAGAGATAGAGGAGCGGGTAAAGGTGACGGCTGGCTGGCTGTGACCATTTAGTGCGAAGAGTCGTTTAGAGAACGAATATACATAAATAGTTGTTTAACTATGCGAAATGCCTATTTTTATTTAACTCGAGGATTTTCTAAAGGTTCTGACGAGAATTTGGGTCATCCAAAGGGTATGCAAAACTGGAAAGCAATTTTTATAATTTAGAAAATTCTGAATTATCTAAATTCCCAGTTCAATCATCCCAGTGTACAGCAGACACAGCATGTTGTACCCCTTATTGTACAACACAAATTCAGAGTCCCTGATGGTATGTTGTTGATAGGCGCACGTGCGACTCACTCGTTGATCCTTACCCCTGGATCTAGTCTCAGAAGTCTGCCCCTCATCCGTAGCTTAGAAAGAATGATTTATTAGGGGATGTTGTTGGCTTGCACCAAAAATTCCCTAAAGGTTGAGACTATCAGTAAATTAAGCCTGGCTTATTTTGCTTAGCTATTTATGTCTACTGACCTCAGTGGAGGAATAAAAATAGTAGTTAAAGACGAGTGACGCGGAATATATGGCAATAAGTGCAGTTATTTTGTGTTTTTAACAGAAAAAAACTGGATTAAACTGGTCTTCTATTGCTGCAAGTTTTGCAACTAATAGTTTGAAAAAAATCAGTTAAGAAAAACCACTCTATTGGTTTCCGTAAAATTGCGTGGTTATGAAAAAAAACTGTTTAAAAAACAGAAACTTCGCTAATAAAAATTTTGCTCCTGTAGTATTAGTAGCGTTGTAGGGAATTTAATTCTAAATTATATCTACGCGTAATTTAATGTCGAATTTCCTTAGACTGCGCTTGCAGCTTGATGAAAGATGTTGAATTATGCAAGTCTTATCCCAGTGGTAAGTGACGTCATCACTATTGGGCAATACTTGGACGATACCCGCGCGGAAACTTCACCGTGCGGAGAAAATTACAAGACACTTACTGAAACAAAAGTAAAGAGAACTAATGAGAACTTGATGGGGTCTTTTTCAAACGCCTGGGTATAGACAATGATTACAACTTAGCTGATCACAGAAAAATATTATCAGACTTAGTGTAGCTAAGGAAGCTTCGAGGTCTATACCTTGATGCCGGAAAAAATCTTCAGAACTTAATTTCTGGATAAAAAGTCTGGGGTTTTGTTTTGATTATCAGGAACTTAGCTTTATCGCATCTATGCAAACCAACTATATCGCAGAAAACTCGGTCTCAAAGATCGAAAATTTTGTGGCATAGTTTTTGGCAGTTACTGTATCACATCTGATTAACTTTTTTACCCAGTATTCATTTCGTTTAACACATAAATCGTGTGTTTGTGTGTTTATTGGACTTCTGGTAAGATACAAATTTAAAAAATTATGGTATAGTTAATCACCATTTTTAAAGCATTTTAAAAAACCTAGTTAAACAGTCACTGCTACGCAGCCGGAGAATGCATAACTCACTTTTTTAAGACCCCAAGTCTAAGTTTGGTTAAACAAATGAAATCTTGGAAAGCTAGCTCGTAATCCTGGAGAAGCTGCTCAATAGACCATTTACTTAACAGAAACACTTTTCTTAAACGTTTTAACAAAAGCCAATTGCCCCTGCGAAAACTATGAGTCTCAAGTGCTCTTTGTCAATGGAAAAGAAAGTTAAGAACCTTTCACAATGGCAAGCAAAACCAAGTAACCTTCGTCTAAACCAAAAAAATTAGACTTTCGCCAAATTTTAAATCCACAACAGCTAACCAAAAACAATTCAGCTGTCTGCATTTGCAAAAAAACGAAGAAGCAATGATAGTTAAAACGTCAAGTCTACCAGCACTTAACATTCGTGAGATCCTTCAGCTAGTTAGCCTAGTTTAAACAGGCAGTCTGCAGTTGCATTTAAACATTAGCGGAGCATCTTCAAACTGTAGAGACCAGCAGACAGAAAAGTACTGACGTCTTAGTTACTAGAATATTGCTATTCAAAACCAGCTATGAAAAAATTTCTTACCTTCGAATCATCTGCTCTGCTACTCGTATTACAGCTTATGAAATGTGTTTGCATCCAAGCAGACGGTGATTTCAATAATGCTGTACAACAATACACTGCCATCGTCGGGAGCCTCTGTGTCAGGCCTGAGTTCGTTGATACTCGTCATGAAGTGAGCAGCCGATTCCACTGTGCCGCTCGACGGTGTCAAGCTTTCACAACTACTGACGGTCCGTGCCGGCTGTTCGTGTTCGACAAGTGCAGCAAGTCGGTGAAGGACTGCGCCTGCTCCACAACTGGCCGACTGTTTGTGAAGCAGCAGGCGGGACTCGAGCCGGGCTCGCTGTGTCCTGTGAGTTTCGGACACGAGCTGTGCGGAGTGAAGTACAAGATGCTGATGAGCAGTGCGGTGTGGGCTGTGCAGAAGCAGCGCTGCGACTCGCAAGGAGGTCTGTCCATGCTGGCGGATACTATCGACATCAACGAGATGAACCATGTGAACCAGCTGTTTATCGAATACGGATCTCAGAGGTTTTTCCTGGATGGCAGGCAGCTTGCCGGCAGCCCTGAGCCATCAGGCGGCTGGTTTTGGGACACCTGCAACATCCCTGTGAACGGCAGTCTGTGGGCCAATGACGAGCCGAACGACATCGGGAACGAGAACTTCACCATTCGGGCCTTAGTAGCACCGGGACTTGCCGATGTCAGCCATCGCGAACAAGATAGGGCACTTTGCGAGTGCCTGTCACCTTTTGAGTAATCCTGGTGGCTATTTGAAGGGCCAAAGTGGAGCTTGGAACAACGATATTTTGATTTCAATTAAAGCATTAATTGGCTCTGCACCAATTATAGAGCACACCTTACTACTGCTATAGTAGTAGTAGTAGTAGTAGTAGTAGTAGTAGTAGTAGTAGTAGTAGTAGTAGTAGTAGTAGTAGTAGTAGTAGTAGTAGTAGTTGTAGTAGTAGTAGTAGTAGTAGTAGTAGTAGTAGTAGTAGTAGTAGTAGTAGTAGTAGTAGTAGTAGTAGTAGTAGTAGTAGTAGTAGTAGTAGTAGTAGTAGTAGTAGTAGTAGTAGTAGTAGTAGTAGTAGTAGTAGTAGTAGTAGTAGTAGTAGTAGTAGTAGTAGTAGTAGTAGTAGTAGTAGTAGTAGTAGTAGTAGTAGTAGTAGTAGTAGTAGTAGTAGTAGTAGTAGTAGTAGTAGTAGTAGTAGTAGTAGTAGTAGTAGTAGTAGTAGTAGTAGTAGTAGTAGTAGTAGTAGTAGTAGTAGTAGTAGTAGTAGTAGTAGTAGTAGTAGTAGTAGTAGTAGTAGTAGTAGTAGTAGTAGTAGTAGTAGTAGTAGTAGTAGTAGTAGTAGTAGTAGTAGTAGTAGTAGTAGTAGTAGTAGTAGTAGTAGTAGTAGTAGTAGTAGTAGTAGTAGTAGTAGTAGTAGTAGTAGTAGTAGTAGTAGTAGTAGTAGTAGTAGTAGTAGTAGTTGTAGTAGTAGTAGTTGTAGTAGTAGTAGTAGTAGTAGTAGTAGTAGTAGTAGTAGTAGTAGTAGTAGTAGTAGTAGTAGTAGTAGTAGTAGTAGTAGTTGTAGTAGTAGTAGTTGTAGTAGTAGTAGTAGTAGTACGCTAAAGAATTTTTTCCAACGTTTAGTGCGACATGAAACGGATAAAGCACTGTGAGGGTTGCCGATAGAGTGGACTTCAATCGCTATTTGTTGGCTCGTTACTCAATCAAAATATTCATATTCGTTACTGAATATTACAAAAAACCTAGATTTCTTTTTTTCGAATTTCAGTTATTAATTGCATCTTATTTTCTGCATAGATTATGCCTGGGTAAAGGGATAAATATTATTTGGCTGGTATATCAGCGGCTAGGGTGCCTGCCTTATGACCGGAAGCTCGAGCCCCAGCTCAAAAAGACAATTTATGCCCTTGAGCAAGGCACTTAATCACGCATTGCTTCAGCCCCACCCAGCTGAGATCGGATTTCAGTGTTGGAAATTTTAGGGTGGGAGTTGCGGCACTTCCAGTTTGTCAGGACTGAGCAGTTGTACACAGCCCTCGGATGCGCCACGCAACTAGAGATGACTGTGCCGTCTGTTTTACATTTGATCGAAAGGTCGGCTGTGAATTATTTTATGTAGATGATTGGCTTGGCTGGCAAATTCACCACCAGTGATGCCCTCTGACCAGTTGGGGTCAGCCCCCGAGACAGACACGGAGATGAAGAAAGGTAGAGAGCCGCCAACCCCCGAAGGAAGCTGACAGCCCCGCCGCCACCAACTTGTGTGAACTGCATCACCAAACAGCCCTATCGAAACCAAGTTCCCGACTAATTGAGGCCTGATTTCCACCTACAACTAGTCTCGTTTAGCTTTCAATCTCGAATTCATAGCCGACAAAGAGACACTGCAGGGACTAGTGTTGGGTTTCGGCCTTGTCGTTTTACCGACGCAGCCTCAGAGCGCCGATCTTATTGCCTATATCGACAACTCTGGCCTCCCATTCCCGATCTCGAGGTCAGCCCCTGGGGTAGCAGGATAGATGTGGCGAGCGGCTAGGTCCTATGCTAGGAGAAGACAGCGAGAGACAGATACGGAGATAAAGAAAGGTAGAGAGCCGTCAGCCCCAGAGGGAAGCTGACAGCCCGCCGCCACCAACTTGTGTGAACTGCATCACCAAACAGCCCTATCGAAACCAAGTTCCCGACTAATTGAGGCCTGATTTCCACCTACAACTAGTCTCGTTTAGCTTTCAATCTCGAAGTCATAGCCGACTAAGGGACACTGCAGGGACTAGATCGCATGACCAAGGCAGGCTCAGAGAGGACTTGTACAGGGGGTTCTTGCATGGATCGGATTATGTGGACTCGGAAATGCTCTATTATATTATACGAAGAGGAGTGGAAAGGGAAAATCCCAGCTTTTAGCCTCGATGCTTCAACTAACTGCCGCAAAGCGATCAAATGACCCAATTAGACTCTTCCGAAAGCGCGCCCTAACTACTCTAAAGATTACATTAAGTTACATTAATAATTTGGCTGCCGCGCCGCCCCGAACTGCACTAAAGTACAGCCGAAGCTGAGCCCTTAATCTGGACTCTGATTGCATGAGTTACTGACTGACTGACTGCATGACTGGTCCGCCTTTGGTCCACCATGACCGAAGCCAACTAATTTAGCTGCTCATGTGAGCCGACATAGTGAGTAAATAAAGAGATCAAAAAGCTATAAACTGAATGGTTTTACTTTCTTACTTAGTTACACACTGCCTATGAATGTCGGAGCACTTAAGCTACTATCGCTATTGTATTATTATTAACTCCTAAAGCCTCTTATCAGCACAAAAAGAGTAATGAGCAATAGCGCAAATCCCTAATGAGTTACTAAGCGAGAGGACTGATAAGAATGCACCCGATAAGACAAAGCCAAGTGATCTCTCACCAAACCAATCAGATCTATACACTTCCGATGCTCTCAAACTCCACAGTGGCCGAGGTAGATCTCGATCTCGACCGTTAGTACTTGTTGGTCTCGCAGGCAAATGGCCTCTGCTGAACAGTCGCTTCTGGTTAACTTTTAGCTGCTGCTGACGCTAACGCTGATGTTGATCGCTGATAACTTAGGGGGAGATTCGCAAGCTAAGGGGAGTTACACTTGTAGAACTGGGGGGCCGTCCGAACGGGGCTCTAGGCGAATCGAGTCTTCGGAGCGGGACAAGATAACACCTCAGAGTCTTCAGAGCGTCTGGAGATGGAGCGCGCTCGACGGCGCCTTTAAATAGGCGCGGGAGGCGCCGATTTGTTAAAACTGGCGTCTAATTTTCTGATTAGTCCAGCCGCGTTTGTTAAAACGGTCGTGCATTAATCTGATTGGCTGGCAAGCTGATCACGTGACCCTACCCCATCGGGAAACCCTAACGGTTTCGGGGAGTTCTTATCAGTGATTTGGGATCTCAAAAAGATGACAGGTGGAGGTCGTAAATCATCGCGAATAGGGGTTTACAAGCAAAAATGATTTATGGCTTCTCGCCACGGAACGCCCTAGCAACAAACGACATGTATACGTTTTACAGGGGAGAAATAGGAAGAAGAAGGGAAGGAGGAGGAAAGGTGCACCTTAGCTGTCAAAATTGACAAGCAAAAAGCAAAAAGAACAATAGAAAGGGGGCAATAAATCATCGCGTTATCAGAGATAAGGATCTAAAAGTCACGTGCTTTTTCGGCGCCATCTGGCATCATAAACCTGTCAACACAGAGGTCAAAGGGTCTGGGAAGAATGATTTATGACCCTAAAGCGCCCATGTACGTGCGTACTCAACGAACTCCTAAACCCCCATATCCTATAAGCGAAAAATGAAGAATGAGCGTCATGCTACTATCGGTAAGTAGAAGAAAAGAATTTGCCTTGGGGAGATCTGTCAGGCGAGCGACAAAGGGCGTCCCCATCACTAGATCGCATGACCAAGACAGGCTCAGAGAGGAACTTTGCAAGGGGTTCTTGCATGGATCAAATTATGCGGATTAGAAAATGAACTATTACGACTCGTATATTGCTAAGATGAGTGAATAGAGGATATTCCAGCTTATACTTTGGTGCTTCAACAAACAGTCACAAAGCGATAAAATGAAATAATTAGACTCTTCCGAAAGCGAGCCCTAACTAACCTAAATATTATATCGTACATGTACATTAGATTACTATGATGATTTGGCTGCCGCGCCGACCGAAGCTGAACTAAACTGCAGTCGAGGCTGAGTCCTCAATCTGGACTCTGATTGCATGAATTTGCTGACTGACTGACTGCATGAATGGTCCGCCCTTGGCAAACTAATTTAGCTGCTCAGCCAATTTAGCTGGTGAGCCGACATGGTGAGTTAATAAAGAGATCAATTTTTTTAATAATTCACTTTAGACACATTAGACTACTGCCTGTAAGTATAAAAAACGAGCATAACTATAGGTAGGGTGTGCTAAGTGTGTGTTAAAAAGTGCTTCCTCGGCTTTCAGCACGAAAAAATACAATTTTTATAGCAAAAAATTATCTATTTCTAAAAATGGGCACAAGCCGGTTAATTTTTTCTGATGGGAAAGAAATAATAATAAAGATGCTAGCTAAATCGAATAACAGTCTAGGAAATTTGAAGCAGATAAATGTGTACTACACCCAAACGTACGAGCGTAAAATTCACGCAAATTACGATAAATAAAGCTAAAATATGCATAAATCAATTATACTATGCACGAATATTTGAAGAACGCAAGGTCAGAGATAAAATACGCTCGTAAGAGTACTCGTATATGCTGGTGTTAATGGGAAAAAGGTCGCAAAATTAGCTCCTTCTCGTTTCCGCCACCTCTTTACCAGACGGTCAATCTTCACAAACCGAGCTCAGCACAAGTGGCAACTTCTATCAGCGTACATGTACAACGCCCAGATTCGTACACATAAAAGTGGAGCGCAAAAAAGAGTACGAGTGCGGGAGGAAGCAAAAATAAAAAAAATTTTCTTTGTTTTACCATCGTAAAATCACTTTCCTCAGAGTCTGTGCAATCTTGTTGGGCTTGACTTGGCCGAACACAAAAAGAACCCAAAAATATACGATTTTCGCAAAGAGGAGCTTTAATTCTACAGAATATGAATTTCGAAGCAAATACACACTATTGAATAAAAACGCTCAAAGGCAGAAGGCGCAGCTAAAAGAGGGAAAACAGCAGGGGTATTTTGGAAATCCTAGCTCGTATAGAGGCAAGAAGTAATCATAAAAGTCTTTTTACGCTCATATGAGTTAAAAAATATTTTCAGTAATTTCCTGTAGAAATTGTCAAAACTCCATCCATGGGCAATCGATTGGAGAAAACTGCTGCCACGGCATAATTTGATCCTCATCTGTCTGATGACTTTGGGTGCACTGACAAAAACCCGGAAATATAATCCGACCCGTAATAGCTTTTGCACCTCCGTAGCATTTTTTTGCACAGTGCCTGCAGACAATTTCAACTTTACTGCCCATTTTGCAGCGGTACAAATCCTGCCAAAGGCGAGCATCCATTCTCACGAAGAAATCTTTGGTACAGCCTTCATACATTTTTTATGAAAAAATTCCACCGTCAATTGGCTTAATTTCAATCAGGTTCATTAGCGGGTCCATCAGACCGAACGACCTGCTTTAAAGCAAAGATTATGAATTTCCAAAACTGAGCAAGGCTTCAAATGAGCTAGTTAATTTTCTGCTGCCAATACTCTTACCTACAGTCCAAAGTGAACCTTGAGCAGCTGGATAAAGCAGACGTGGCAGTTGAGCTCCCAGAAATGCCGCCTACTAAGAGTCGAGGCACTTGAAAAAACGGTAGCACAATGGACATCAATACCTGATAGCTATTCTTCTGTCCATTAATAATTTCGCGCACAAAATGCTCGCAGTTATTCCACACTACGTTGTAGCCGCTTGTTCCAACTGAATTGAGGCACTTCGCAATAACATCCGCCCTCTTCTCGTTGCTGCATCTGCAGCGGAAAACTCGGACGTGGGAAAATCCCACAACATCGCGAAAGTCGTCCAGCCGAACGCACCCTTTTGGTTGAGTATTCATGTCGTACGTCAGATGGCACAGCAGCGGAATTGGCTCCGACTGTCCGCCTCTGGGAAAGGCCCAGCCAAGGAAAATGGCAAAGTGGCCAAGGGCGATTCTGTTGAAGCTGATTGCCGATCCGGGGACCATTGCTTTCAGGGCGGCATCGGACTTTAAAGCTGGAAAGTCTTCGTAACCATTGGACCAACCGACGCACATTGCTTAAGGGCAATTTTAAACTTTGAATTTTAATTTTTTAAACTCATGAAATCGTGCAAAAAAGTGGCATCAACTTTATCTTTGCGAGAAATATATAGTCGTGGAAACGAGCAAAGAAAAAGACGGTTTTTTCCACGGTTTGCCCAAGGTATTTTTCCTTTTGTCTTATACGACTTTTATGGTACCTTGTTAATAGGATCTTGTTAATAAATCCATTTTTACTGTCTGTCAAAAAGTAAGCTTTTAACTTTTTCTGTAGCTACAGTTGTTTTTGTGGCATTGCATAATATACGGACGCAAGCAGTTATTATATGATAGAAAAGGAGAGAAAAGCAAGAAAAAGAAGGGGGCACATAGAGATAATACGAAAAGAAAACAACAAATAAATTACTGTGGCGGCCAGGCCAGCACACGTCAGAGCAGCTGCACTGAGCCACTAAATTACCATTTTTAGAGCTGACTGACGAAACTGTTCCAAGTAAGGATACCGCGACAGACTAAGGGCAGAAAAGAAAGGAATAATACTGTACCACATTTAGAAAAGGTGAAAAAAAACTGGTTACCCTCGTATCAAGGCCGGGAGAAAGAGAGAGATAAGTAGCTAAGGACATGGGGTAGCTGTGAAAAACGCCTGGAAACCTTCTCTCAAACCTGAAGAAACCGGGTTGGGACGGATTATTAAGTAGCCGTTTGAAATGGTGCTCCGAAGGCATGCTCGGTACTGGCAGAACAGAAAGGAGGGATAGAAGGTCTAAAATCGAATAATGTACGGGGATGAAAAATAAAGTACACATGACAATTCTCGCTATTCGAGCGTAGTGCGCACTCTAATCATAATTATTTGAATACCAAATCCTGACCGCGTTCCATCGCTCAGCAGTTTTCCTTTCTAGCTTAGTCCGGAAACTGTACAACAACAACTGTACTTGTTGTTGTCTTAACTATGGTCTTATAGTTAACGAAAGGCATTTGAGGACGAGAACTCTATTGAACTCAAATTTATTTTGGTGTCAGTCTTGCCAACAGATAATTTTATACATTTAGCTTTAGATATGAAGGATAGCATGGCAGAAAGCAATTAACTTCACTGCCTTTGAAAGTTTCTGACTGGGGGTGGCGCTTTGTTGTCAAAAGATTACCGACGGAAATCTTGTGCCGAAATTTTGTTTTTCTTAGAAAAGAAACAAACACTTTTGCTCATGGCCTTCAAGCTTTCAGTTTCACTTAAAATCGAATCATCTTCGACTTCTCGTTTCTCTTCAAATACGAGTAATTATTTGCCGCTAATTTCCATCGTAGCAAGCTAAGCTCAATTTTAAACTTGTTTTCTTTAACCAACATACTTGTATGTCGAAACTTTTATGAGTGCCTGTGTGTCTGTCTGTCTGTCTGTCTGTCTGTCTGTCTGTCTGTCTGTCTGTCTGTCTGTCTGTCTGTCTGTCTGTCTGTCTGTCTGTCTGTCTGTCTGTCTGTCTGTCTGTCTGTCTGTCTGTCTGTCTGTCTGTCTGTCTGTCTGTCTGTCTGTCTGTCTGTCTGTCTGTCTGCCTGCCTGTGTGTCTGTCTGTCTGTCTGTCCGTCTGTCTCTCTGTCCGTCTGTCTGTCCGTTTGTCTACCTGTCTGTGTTTCTGTCTGTCTGTCTGTCTGTCTGCCGGTCTAACGACGGTCAAATTTTCGGTTGAATTAACGATTAATCCGTTGAAATCAACGGTTTAACAATCGATAATTCAAATGGACCCACGCTATACGTTTGAAGAAAAAAACCTTTTATGGCAATCAGCAGCAAACAATTATGTGATGTCTCTAAATCTTTATCCATGCTGGAAAGCAGGAATGCAGGATCACACTCCCAACAACCATTAACACAACTTTGTGGTGCTGTATAAAATCATGTAGTAGCAATAAAAATTCGCACCCAAGTGACGTGCGCAATATAATAATAATAGTAGCTATTGCTAGTCAGACACTTCTTTTGGCCTCGCGGTTTGCCGGGATGCAACAAAACGTTTTTTTTCGAAAATATTTTTTACGCCAAGATAAAATAGGACATCTGAAAACGACGTGCAATAGTAGGCCATCTATCGTACACACGCTTACTTTTTTGCTTCAACGGGCTTAGCCTTAACCAAGATAAGAAAGGTTTGAAAGAAGCAACTTCTTTCAGCAGACATTTGAAGAGCCCTTCAAAGCAACCACAACCCAACAGAGCCTAATTGGAGGGTTCGAACTGTCAATGCACAGTTCTGCAACAAATAATTCAACATATATTTTTGGCCAGAATGTACTTTAGTGCAAATTCGTACATAACTTCTGAGTACATATCTAAGCGGTACAAAGTGTGGGGTTGATTTTATTTTCACTGACAAACGAGCGTTGCACACTTTTTACTTTTTTGCACAGCAAAAGCACCCTGTCTGTCTGTACAGGTTGGCAGCCTCGCCTCGGAAAGTTCGAGAAACTTTTTTCAGACGCGTTAGACCTTGAAATGCATAAAAATGCGTCCTTCAGTTTGGTTCCATGTTTAAAAAAACATTTGCAATTATTTAGAGATCCGAACCCTCAACGAAAGTTTCCAATTCAGATCTCGAAATTCAAAATGTGCGTCGGTTGGTCCAATGGTTACGAAGACTTTCCAGCTTCAAAGTCCGATGCCGCCCTGAAAGCAATGGTCCCCGGATCGGCAATCAGCTTCAACAGAATCGCCCTTGGCCACTTTGCCATTTTCCTTGGCTGGGCCTTCCCGAGAGGCGGACAGTCGGAGCCAATTCCGCTGCTGTGCCATCTGTCCGGCGACGCAACCACTCGACCGAAGGCGTCCGTTAGGCTGGACGACTTTCGCGATGTTGTGGGATTTTCAACAGTCCGAGTTTTTCATTGCAGATGCAGCGACGAAAAGAGGGCCAAAGTGATTGACGTTTGCCTAAAATTTGTTGGAAAAAGTGGTTACAACTTTGTGACGAATAACTGCGAGCATTTTGTGCGCCAAATAGTTAATGGAAAGAAGTGGAGCTATCAGGTATTGATGTCGTTCACGCTACCGTTTATCCAAGTGCCTCGACTGTTAGTAGGCGGGCTTGTTGGAGGCTCAATTTCCTCGTCTGCTATATCGAATTGTGTAAAGTTCAAGTTGGACTGTAGGTAAGGTTATTTGTTACATAAATTATTTTAGTGCTTCAATCATATTAATGTAGAACTCTTTTCACTCACTGCAGTTCTCTCGGTCTGGTTGACCCACTAATGAACCTGATTGAGATAACGCTATCTGACAATGGACTAGTTGCATCTGCCCAATTATATTCTGGCTGTACTAAAGACTTCATAGTTAGTAAAGATGATCGAGCCATTCAGGAGTTGTACCACTGCGGAGGCGACAGCTCTAGTCAAGCTGTCTGCAGGCACTGCCTAAACGAATGTCACGTAGGCTCTACGGAACAGTCTTTTGGCTATAAAATTTCGGATATTTGCCGCTGCACACACAGTCGGCCGGAAATTGGCGAGCAAATTGCAGAGCCGGAAATTCCGCCAAACCCTGTGAAAAAGGCGCCTCATTTTACTCAGAAAGAATTCAGTGAAACACGGATTGAAACATTGCGCCAAGCTGAGCTGCGACGCCTATTGAAGATGAAGGCCAAATCGGGTAAAATCCGCTAATAGCAGTGGTGGGCATTAACGCCGTTTGAAACTTTCCGTTACATCTTTTTCGCTAACTTTTCAATGATCAAACGTTAGTTTACTGTAGTCCTTAAAACTTAATTAGATCCGTTAGTTTTTATTTAATGTGCTTCGGAAGACGGAATTAAAATCGGTATTTCAGTTGAGCTTCAGGAACTTGCAGTAATAATCAATCAATGAATCATTGAAAGGAATAGGAAAATTTGCCACAAATATATGAAAAACACGATTTTTAACGATTAACTTTTAAAAGCTATTAGTTTCGTTTTAAGTTGACGTCCTTTGAAAATAACTTTAACGGACTGGCAGTTAAAGAAATAAAGAAATTTTTTTACTTGTCCATAATTGGCTTATTGTACTCTAGATAAACGCGATAAAATACTAGTTGACGCCCAGTGACAGCATTCTGATTAAAATTAAATGAAAATAGACATTTTTATATATAGAACACTAATGCGCTTCAAAAAGATTTATTTTCTTCATTCGCTGCTCTTAATTACATCGAATCTTGGTCAATTAAAATTATCATTCTTTCTATCAATCAGCTTTATTGAGTACTATCAGTACTACAGTCCGTTACCAGTGTCAAAATTTACATTTTTACTCATTTTATATAGCGTTTGGTATTACGAGCGTATATTCGTAGTAGTTGTATACTGGGATTTACCTTTAAACCACGAAAATTTTCGTAATAAAACTTTTTACATTGATAGCGTAGATGTTTTCAGTAGTTAAAATTGCATAACAGTGTATTACATTGCATTATAATTCATATTCTGAATGCCGTCTTGTTTTGCGTTTTTACATTAAAAATAAACTTTTTTAACGACTTTTGAATTGAATAAACAGAAAATTGAATAAGAGATAAGAGAAAAATATTTATTAGCAAGTTTGCTTATAACACTACTTTAAATAGATTATGAAAATATAAAATACCAACGTTAGTACGGTTCAGTTTACGTCTAGATACTGATTACTGACGCAGCCCCTTTGCAATCTCATTTCAATCTTGCCCTTAGCTGCATTTCGCAATTATAATACTCATCGGTTTTTCTAGAGAGTGCGGAATTTTGTAGTGCTTGGGACTTTCGCAGTGGCTTGTTGCATGGTTAGACAATGGAGTTTCGGAATGTCAGTATTTTATGAGTATTTCAAAAGGGAATGAATAAGGAATTTTTCTTTTAATTTGATGCGTCCGAAGAGGCGTATCCTCAACACAACAATGTAATTAATATTCATTTTCCCAATGCTGACCTAATTAATAAAAATCACGAATGTTTTTTTTGCATTTTTTGCATTTTTTTGCAAATCATACTTCAAAATATTTGTAGGAGATGTAGTCTACTGTAAGTAGAAAGTTAGTAAAAAGTGCTACAAATTTTCAGGAAATACTCAGAAATAGCGCTATACAAGAGCCTTGAGTATAACTGGGAGTTCTGTTAAGCTAGCTAGACGTGGAGGACAACTAAATTGTTAGGTGAGGTCGCCTGAAGATGCTTAACAGAGCAGAAACCGGTTGCGACAGTACTAGCAGAGGTTCGATCGATCCCACTTTTAGATAGTTTACAATATTACTCATATTTAACATACCTTCCATTGTTTTTCTAGGGAGTGCGGAATTTTGCATGGAATCTTGCATGATCAGATGTGATGCGTCCGAAATCTTGAAATCGATTATACCCCAGCATGTTTTACCTGTGTCACCTGGCAACCGAATACCCCTGATATTTAGGGCAAAGAGCTCGAAACACGCCTTCTTGACATTGATGAGATAATGCATGTAGGTCGTACGCTTCAACCAGCTGTGTCGTTGGGTTTCAAGTTTAGTTTTATTTTCTGTTATAAAATTGCTGCAGAACCTTCGAGAATATTAAAAAGCTCAATATAGTTTCTGGCTTTTTCCCTCGGATTGAACGAAGTTTTCATGACGGCCTACATTTTTTAACTTAAAAAGGCGACAAATTCAAGCCTCGAAGCTAAAGGCCATGAACTCGCAGATTGTGAGGTACTGGTTCTGACGGTTCAAAATCCGGATTCGAGAGCCAAAGTCATTGCATGTGAAGATTGCCACGTCGAACGGAGCGCTGAGCCTCACCTCGTTGCATACGGACCCGTCCACAAGGATGTCGAACATGTTGTAGATGGTGACGAAGGACACGAGTGACGGACTGGCCAGGGTGGTCTCCCACCACTCGCTGGATGGTAATTCGTGGACGTGTCACCGTCAATGGCCAGATTACAATTGGCACCCGAGCTCTGAGTGCAGCTCACAGGCAGCAGTTTTTTAGCGTCTGAAATTAAAACCATAGTTTAGTTCGTGATAACGTGAGTGGTTTTTCTGTATGGATAAAAAGCTATATCGCCAAAACTAGCATTTACCCAGCACGAAGACGTCACACGCGCCAGTGCTGACCCAGTCGCTGGCATTAAAAAACGCTTTCCAATTGAACAGCCGACACTCTCCCAGCAGCCAGTAGAAGCCGAAGCATCTCGATTGGTGACTGCACGCGAAGCTGCAGCTGATCTCGCTGACACGGTGCTGAGCGACGAACTCCTTCGGAGCCACGGCGCTGTTAGTCCTAGCGGCGGTGAACCGTGGGCAGAGGAGCTCAGTTGCAGCCACCATCAGAGCGGCTGAACCACAGACGGCAAGAAGCATTAAGAAAGTTTGTTGTGCACTCATTTTCTTGGCTAATTCTTAGTTTTGCCGTCCCCTCTATAAGAGTTTTCTACAGGCTCAACACTTTTTAAGCTCTTGCAAAATTTACGAAAGGAAAACTTGTGCAACCATGGCAACAGGAAAGGAAGAAGGAATTACATGTAGGCAGTCGAAGACTCCTGACATTTTTCCTATTTGGGGACAGAGAATGAAGGAAAGAAGGAGTTTCTTCAAAAGAGCTAAAAACAAACTAGCTATCAGGCTAATTTGGCAGGTTTTTATTCACAAGTTCAGAACAAAACTTGCGAGGGAAAGATGAACTGATCAGGATTCTGCGTGGGCAGTGACCAGCCCATCGCTTAACTTTTCAATTTAAGCACAAAGCAGCAGCCCAAGCTTCCTAATTTTTTATGCTTTTGTTGGATGGCAGGTTGAGAAGTCAGCTGGTGAGGCGGTCGTTAAAACGCCAAATAGTCAAAGTTTAGAGCAGTGCAAAAGCGCTCTTTTCATGCAAGAACTTTTTGCAACTACTGCCTTCGCCTTCGTTTCGTTCTTCGTCTCCCGCCTTCAATCACGAAAGCTTTTCTCTATTTTATTTTGTTTAATTTTTCTCTGCATGCTTTACTCTGAGGGCGGAAAGTTTGTCAGGCGGACTTGTAAACCAGCTAGGGAAGTCTGCTGCTGTATTCTGTAGCACAACATCCTCTGTTTCAGTCTTGCCTTGATCATTCCAGATAGGACGCTAGTTCTAGGTGGAAATCAGTTCTCAATTGTGCCCAACGAATGAACCACAGCCTTACATGTACATTGTCGCTATTCCAAAGAAACCCGGCACCACCAACCTCAAAAGCTGTTAAACCGGATACTAACCGATTATCGCGGTTGCAGCTCGTGCTCAATCCCTATCTGGTCGTGTCTGCCTGTGCTATGAGTGCCGAAAAAATCAGGCAGCTGAGGTACTTACTGCTACAGATGCCGAAATAATCATAAGCTGCGATTCCCTAAATCTCAAATTAGGAGCTGCCCGATCTGAATCCTGGTTGGTCGGTTAGCCAAAAAATTAAATAACAAGTACCATCGGCTCTCGGACGGCGGGCTAGCGCGTCTGTCTTGTGTGCCACTGGTCCAGGTTCGGCCCCGCATTGTAACCTTGAGAATTCTCGCTAGCGCGGTTTCTTCTGGATCACATTAATTTCGGTCTTGCTTCAGCTACGAGCTCGTATATGCAATTTACATGTACGCACATGAGGGCAACCCCCAAGGCATAGAGAGTGTACACTGCTGGAATTACTGGTTGTACAACCCTGTGTGAGTGCCTGACTGGGTGCTATTCTGAATTTCTGCTGTGCACCGTGTGTGTGTCCATGCCTGCGTACGGTATTTGGTGTGACTGAACGTGCTTCAGGAGTGTCGCCTCAGTAGCCAGGTGCCCACAGCCCTCATGAAGATTTAACTTATCCGTTGGGTCTGTCTTAATGTAGGTCTCAAAAGGAGTTTTCGAATCCATAGATCACGCGATAGAAGGGGTGGGGGCTTTTACCAAAAGCTTTTACCAGCCTGCGGACGCAAAACGGGCAAAGAGGGTTTCGACTGAAAAATCGATAACGAATTGGCAGAAGATACAGATGTACTGTAGAGCATGCTTTTAGAAGGACGCATAGAAGGACGTACGTCGACCATGGAACAAATGCAGCAATCGTTAATTTTCGGTTTCGGTTCCCTTGCCATACATGCACAACCATGAACTGTGGTTTTGTCATCAATCATGTCTACCTCGACCGTCTGCATGGTTTCTGAAAATAGCAAAGACCTGCGGTGTCACCTAATCCTTAGTACCATGGGCTACAGCATGCAATTGGTTTGATTATTCCGTCTTGAAGTCTGAGGCCCTGCCAGACTGTTGCTGTTGTTTCAGCCTTGATCGAGAACGTACAACTGGACCTAAAGGCTGAATATGGACTAAAAGGTTAATAAATGACTGAAGCACTGGTACAGGTCTATCGAGGAATTCTTAGAGGGGCTTTATGCGGTGCTTTCTAGTAAATTGAACATTCACAATGTGACAATGACATGCATATAGCACAGCTGGCATAACTGATTCAAAGCCCAAAAAGACTAGATAATAAATTTTCGATAAAAAATATATTTGATTGGACTGCTTGAAGTAAAAGAAAGTAAAACAATAATTTTACTTTAACCACAGATACAATATAGATTTACATGTATTTATATATCATATATTATATCATGTATATTTTTGTGTTTGAAATAAGCCACCAAATTACATGTTTAAGGGATCAATTTACCAAGAATCGAGGGCCAAAAAAGCGGTACTACAAGCGTACTTTGCAATTTACATGCACTTGCCTTGTAATTTAATTAGAGAGGACCACTAGAAGTCAATTGTAGTCATTTTTTGTTCACAAAACAAGTGGGAATAAATATATAGCATTAATATACACAAAAATGTGGAAATACATAGGCGGCCGTAATAAATTCTCAACTGATGTTGCTGGACAAGCATTACTGTTTCATTTCTATGTAATTGTTGATTATAGGGCTTTTAGAATGCATTAAGAGGCGATATGGTGTGCAGATTTTTTCCGATGTTAAAAGTTTAGCCAAAAAATCTGGTTTTAGTCAAATAGGAATTGCTCTGTTTATGAAGTAGACCCAAACTCATCGTAGGCTAATCTGGATTCTGGAGTACTCCGAGCATCGTCTGTAATCTCAACGAATAATTTCTACGAAATTTGCGCAGAATTTTAAATGTGATAATGAAATTGACAAATTTCGCGATATAAATCACCTGGCCCTTCAGCCTCGCTTCGGGTGTCCTTGACTCCCTTCAAGGATCGCTCTTCAATGTGTGAAGCCAAACCACTGATGGCGCCCACCAGTTACCTATAGCTCTGTTAAGTGTAGTTTCAGTCGAAAATGGTGATCTACAAGTTACAAGAAAGACGTTTTTAAGATTTGTTGATTTGTATAGAATGTATCTAGTACTTTAATATTTCATTCTATGCCTTTGAGAGTACCTATTATGTGTGTATATATATATACAGTTGCATATAATGTAGGCCTAACATATGTATGTAACTGTTGCATTTCTATGCATTTATAGGCCTAATTCAAGATAATAATTGCTATTTTTGTCCTTTATTAACTTCAGATTGATTTAAGGTTATATTTACTTTTAACAATCCAAATTTTGCCAAATTTTGCTGTTTTTTTATTTCTAGGAAAAATGTTGACTATAGACTATCACTATCAGTATTGTAAAAATAATCAGCTTAGTTTTTGAATAAGTTACAGAAAGAATCAAAGCAAAAACTATCATTATTTAGCCATAGGCCAAATATCCATAATCTGCTCTCATTGGTTTCTTTATATTGAAAATGTCTAATTAGATAAAAATGAAACTTTTTTTGCATTTAATTTATTGCTTTATTACTTCAATTAAGAAATTTGCAAGTAAGATGTAATTTTATTTATCAATCTATTTCATAGGTGCACAACTTGAAAAATTTGGTCGGCCAGTGTGACTTAGTTTAACAAAAAATTTGCAACTTACTTTGGGTGAAAGTTCAAAGGACCAAAAAAAGGTCCCGCGAACCATTTTTGCTTGAATCTTCCCAATTCTTCTCCATTTTGCAACTTACCCCCTCGTTTTTGCGACTTACCCCCTCATTTTTCTCTGATTTTGCAACTTACAATGTCAATTTTGCTACTTTTATCTACAATTTTTTGTGACTTACATCAGCAACTTTGCGACTTACCTTGGTCAGCCACCAAATCAGTCGGCTGGATTGGCCAACTCAGCCGACTGTTGTGCATGTATGATCTATTTGCAAAAACCTCAAATTTATGGTTTTATTTGTAGCAAATTGTGCTAAGTGAAAATTAATAAGAAAAAAAAATATGACTTTCTTGTCACTTTCTCAATAGGAAATTTTGGCAACCAATTCCAACATTGTTTATTTAGTCAACTGGCCACTAGCTCTAATGCAAATCTATAGCTTACTTAAAGGGTTGATGGTCATTTCGTTTGCCCCTTTTTCATTTGCCACTTTTTTTTCTGCCAATATACAATATAGTTGTTTTACCTGCCAATATATAATATGGTCCATTCATCTGCTAATATAGGCATTAGTTGGGATAACAAATTATATCATTAAGCTTTGTATTGAAATGTAATGTAAATGTCTTATAATTTATAATTTGTTATAATGCTAGGACCTTTCTAAAAGTTCCAGAGCTAATAATAATATGTAGCCTATAAATACACAAAGCCCAAACCAAACATTTCCAACCATTTAGTCCTGGGTTTATTTTTTGTGCTATAGGGATGCTATAGCATCTTGACTTTGAAAATCGCATCCTGAAATTTGATATAGGATGCAATTTTGCATCCTGATTTTTTAATTCTTCACAATAAAAGACCTCTTTAATAAGTCTTTTAAAAAATTGCATCCCAAACCCTGAAATCGCATCCTAAAATTAAGAACATGATGCGATTTCGCATCCTGTGCCCAGCAAAAAAATAAACCCAGATTTAGTCTCCTTCTAACTTTATTTTTTTTACATATTTTATAGACCTGTACTATAGCATTGCAAAATTGCATAAGTTGTATATATATAATTTATGTTGTAAATCATGACTGCACAAAGTGTAAAATATGGACACATATTTTATAAAATGCAATAGAGCCTATATAGGATAGAACAATTCCTAAAACAAATGCTAAACTATGGAGGACAACAATATTCTTCTTAAAAGACTATTTCAAAATTCTGATAATATTTCTATGAATGATGCTATTAAACAAAAATTATATAAGTTTGTCTTGCTAACAACATATATCATCATAAATACACTTTGTGTAATAAAATAAATGTTTTAGAATAATAAGTTCTTAAAGATCTTATACCTTTTCAAAATAGTTGTTTTGTTTGCCAGCAGACAAAAAGGTGGCAGACAAAATGACTGCGCACCTACTTAAGTAAGCAAATATCAAAAACTAATTATCCAATATTTTACCTCTGAATTTAACATTATTTTAGACCTACTTTTCAATGACACTAAGTATATAGGCCTGTAAATAATTGTTAAGCAGCTATCATAAAAGAAATACTTAATTCTAGATTGCCATTGTAATTAGTTTTTTCATAATATGTATGTACCAAGTTTATATTAGCTAATTATTTTGTATCCTGAATTTGATTGAAAAATACTAAATCTAATCATTTATATATCTTATTTTTAAGTATAGTACACATGCCTTTTCAATGTGATATTTTCTTTACTTTATTTTCCTTACTTACTTTGCTTAAAGCACCTTTTGCTATTGTACAACTTAATATTTTAGAACTCTATAAGTACATAGCCCTTAGTATTTTTTTTCAAAATTTAATAGTTTTATTAAGAATTTGGAATAAAAAATCTATTTTAATATATTTATCTATAATTTAGATATCATGTAACATTTTAGGCCTATCATTAATTTACTAACTAGCTAATATGTCATTTTTTATTAAGAGGTAAGGCTTAGATACACAAAAAGATAAAACATTAATTAGGTATGCTACTTATCTCTATAAAAAATCTAATTTTTACTGGAACAAAGCAGCAATGGCCAAGAATAAATAGATTTATTCTTTATTTTATTTTATTGATAGATACAATATGCAATCTCACTTTGCAGTTGATAAAGTTGCTATTTCCATATTGTCTCTGCTATACATAATTTACTTTCCCTATTAGGCTTCACACTTTGTCAAAAGTGTTTGTATATACATCTATAGAAACCTTGTATGGAAAAGTATATATCCCAAGTATTGATGATTATGATGAATTAGTCTTTGAAAATGTCTCTCTAGTTTTGAAAATAGCAAATTCTGCAAAGGTGGGTCAAATACATAAGAATGGTAGATAAAGTATCAGCTTGAAGTGAATTTATTTAATTGCTAACATTCAAATGCCATTAATATTCCTAATATGCATCTGTGGTACCTCAGTAAAAAGCTTTTAAACCAGTGCCATTTTTCTATAGGATCTTGTTCTTTGTTCTGTCCGAAGGACTAAGGCAAGTTTACTTTGACTTTATTTTCCTGAGAGGCCTTTAGCTCTGCTCAATATTCATTAAGCATTTTTTATCGTCTATTGATTTATTTTTGTGGCTCAATACGACTCGCGGTTAATGTCACTGTACCTATTACCCTAGACAAGAAATAATCGCTCAGTTGTTGACGGCTCTTTCAAGTAAAAGTCCATTTAACTAAAAGTTCATTGTCAACCCTAACACTCCTTCCCATTAGCTAGAGTCTTCAGGTCACTCATAGGTCAATCTGTCCGGAGCTTTTCTTGTGCAGTGGCTTCTCCGAGGTCCGGTTTCCTCAGGTTCGTCTGAATCTGTTGTGGTGTCCTGCTGTAGTCCTTCAGGTGGGAACCTCGGCTTGGTCTGCTCTCTGTGGTAACGCCCAACTTTGCCTTCATCCAATCGGACATCCACGATGGTCTTGCCTTCTTGGCCTATGACCTCTCCGGCCTTCCACTTAGCCGTTTCCTCTCGGTAGGTCTTCACCCATATCGGCTCCCTAGCTAGAGTGAGCGCCGTTGTACGAAGCGCATGTCCTCGCATGAGCTCGGCGGGTGACTTTCCGGTTGCAGAGTGTTGTGAGTTGCGATATTGCAGTAGGAAACGATCCACTGACGCTTGCAGGTCCCCTGTTCCTGCAGCTCTGAGGTGATTTTTCAGGTCGCGCACGAATCTCTCAGCCAGGCCGTTTGATCGCGGATGGTAGGGCGGCGTAAGAACGTGGCGACAATTTATTCCTTTGAGCCATCCTTCGAACTCTCTGGAGGTGAATTGTGGGCCGTTGTCCGACACCAGCGTGACTGGGACCCCTTCCTGTGCAAAAGTTCTGCGCAGTCGTCTAATTGTCTCAGTGCTGGTTGTGGACCTTGTCACATGTACCTCAGCCCATTTGCTGTAGGCATCAATTATGACCAGTAAGTAATTTTCACTTTCTAAAGGTCCTGCGTAGTCAATATGCACTCGGGACCATTTTTCTGTTTCTTCTGGCCATGCCGTCCATTGCGCCGTAGATCCGTGGTCTTTTCCAGTTTGACAAGCTTGACAGGTTTTTGAGCAAGTAGCAATATCTCTGTCAATTCCGGGCCACCATGTGCATTGCCTTGCAATTGACTTCATTTTCTCCCATCCTCGTCGCCAGTGTTCTTTGTTCTGTCCGAAGGACTAAGGCAAGTTTACTTTGACTTTATTTTCTCCGTGCCGATAAAATATCTGGCCTGACAGCTTTCGGTATCACGAGTCTGATTCCTCGATAAATCAATCCATGTTCGATTGCAAAATCTTCCTTGAAGCTGGAGTATCCAGGAAGCTCTTGACATCCTCTCTCTGTCCAGCCATGTTTGACCTGGTTAAACAGTTTCCGAGTCTCAGGATCCATCTTTGACTGCTGTTTAAGTTTGGCCTTTTCAACCGGAAGTTCGAGTAGCGAGTCTTGGACTGAGCTAACGTCAAACTGCTCAGTTTCTGATGATACTCCTGGTAATCTCGATAGTGCATCTGCCACAGGAATTTCAGACGATCGTTTACATTCTACTACATAGTTGTAACCCATGAGGGAAATCGCCCATCGCTGGATTCTGGCCGCAGCCACGGTAGAGAGTGCTCTGCCAGGATCGAACAGGAATTTGAGTGGGCGGTGATCGGTGCAAATCGTGAACTTTTGTCCCATCAGGTACTTGTGAAGTCTCTTCACAGCCCAGACAATAGCCAGGGCTTCCCGCTCAATCTGTGCATAATTGCGCTCAGCTTTCGTCAGTGTCTTGGAGATGAAGATCACGGGTCCAGAGGACTGTTCTAGGACCGCTCCCAATCCGGATGGTGATGCATCTGTCGTCAGGACTATCCTATCCTTTGGATCGAAGGGCTTGAGCTCTATGGATTGGGACAGATGTTTCTTGATCTTTGAGAAAGCTTCACTTTCGCGTTTGCCCCAGGACCATTTTACTCCTGATCTGGTCAAATTAGTTAGAGGCTCTTTAAGACTTGCCAGATTCCTGACGCACCTTCCGTAGAATTCCACCATACCGATGAATGACTGTAGCTGCTTTACATCATTTGGCTCGTCCATGTTAGCGATCTCCTCGGCTTTTCTTTTCACTGGTTTGATACCGTTACCGCTTATCTCGAATCCCAGAAACTGTATCTCAGGTTTGTTAAGGCTGCTTTTCTCTTTGTTGATACTCAGCCCGTGCTGTTTGATCAGTCTGAGCACAGTAGCGAGCCTTTCATCGTGGCTTTTTTGGTCATGTCCCCACACCAGTATGTCGTCTTGGTAGGAGATGACTCCGTCCAGGCCCAGTAATAGTCTGTCCATGCACGATTGGAAGATGGCAGGTGCCTGCTTAATGCCATACGCTAGCGCAGTAGGTTGATACAGTCCGAATGGTGTGCTCCACGTCTGCATTGCACTGCTCTCTTCGTCTACCGGGATTTGCATATAGGCATTGGTTAGGTCCAAGGTCGAGAATCGTCTTGCCTTTCCTAATAGGGACAGCACCTCATCAATTGTAGGTGTTGTGGAGACCATGCGCCTGAGATGCTGATTGAGCGTAACTTTGTAGTCCCCACAAATTCTAATCCTCCCGGACTGCTTGCGGACGCACACGATTGGCGTGGCCCAGTTGCTGGCTTCAACTTTCTTCAGCAGTCCCGCCTGCTCCATTCGGTTCAATTCGGCCTTTACATCCTCTTAAATTCCATATGGGAGCTGTCGCGGTTTGAAAAATATAGGTTTTGTCCCTTTTTCAATCGACAGTGAAGCGATGAAGCACTCCTTAGGGACTACCGACGACAATTTCCTTAGACCAGTGGTTGTCCTGTCTTGACAAATTGACGCATACATGTCAGGTTCTAACTCAGAGATCCATTCCAGACCATAAATCGATTCGGCCCTTTCATCGTCTGCAACGAAAAGCGGAAGGCTGCAGGTCCTTTCACCCAGCTGAACTGTGACCGTCGCTTCGCCAGAGACGTGCACTGGCTCTCCCTGATACGCAGCAAATCTTCTCATTGTGGGCTTGATCTCTGAGATGTGCGGGATGTCCTTGTACACTCGACTGGAGACTAGTGATGATACTGAACCAGTGTCTAGGACCATTTCTATGCTCACTCCATTCACCATGAGCTTGCGTGTTATTCTCGAATTACTCCGCATTTGATTGTACGGTTTGACAGAAAATATTCGCTCCTCTTGGTCGCTGGTAAGGTCCGCCACCGGGCTTACTTGACGTTGCTGCTGAATTGATCTTATCTTATTTCCCAATTGAGGACCGCCACTTTTGGATCGACATACAGATCTTAGGTGCCCAGTCTTGCCGCACAGTTGGCACGCTTTTGATCGATGGAAGCAATCTTCTTTTCGATGACCATCTTTTCCACAACAATAACATTTTACTTCTCTGTGTCTGCGTCCACCTCTGTCTGGTCGTCGTTATTTCCTTGACTTCAGATCTGGTGCTTTGACATCCTTTTTGATGAAAAGCACGCTGTTGCCAGTGAGTTGCCTTTCTCCTCGGCTGACTGCTTCACATGCGCTAGAGACAGAAGTTACTTTGTCCCATGTCAGGTCGGTCAACTTCTCCGTAAGCAACTTGCGAACAATCTCCTTGTTGGCGAGTCCAAATATAAATTGGTCCCTAAGCCGTTCTTCTCGGTCGGTAAATGAACACGGCTCAGCTGCTAGTCGGAGTCTTCTGGAGTAGGTCGCTACCTCTTCTCCATCTTCTTGTCTCATGTGATGGAATGCATATCGGTGCGCGATCTCCGATTTTGTAGCCTTTATTTCCTTCTCTAGCAGGTCCTTTAGATCGGCGTAGGATTTCTGATGGGGCTCCTCTGGCAGTGAGGCGTCAGCCAGTATGTTGAACGCCTTCCTTCCAAGGTTGGAGATGAGTGCATACTTTAGCACTTCGTCAGTCCATTTTTGCACTTTGGCGACCGCCTCAAATCGCTGGAACCAGCGTCCGATTTCAGCTGGCACCTCGGTCTCGAGGGGCTCGATTAAACCAACCGTCGTCGCCAGTGTTCTTTGTTCTGTCCGAAGGACTAAGGCAAGTTTACTTTGACTTTATTTTCCTGAGAGGCCTTTAGCTCTGCTCAATATTCATTAAGCATTTTTTATCGTCTATTGATTTATTTTCGCGGCTCAATACGACTCGCGGTTAATGTCACTGTACCTATTACCCTAGGCAAGAAATAATCGCTCAGTTGTTGACGGCTCTTTCAAGTAAAAGTCCATTTAACTAAAAGTTCATTGTCAACCCTAACAGATCTGAAATTATATTTCAATTGGGTCTTATCTCTGATACAATTAAAAATGCATGATCCCAATATAAAACTAATCCTATGTAAGCCAATTTAGATTTATCATCAGCTTTAAATTGTAGCAAAATAAAAAAAATCATAAGGAAGTGTATCAAAGTTTAATTAAGTAACAGTTAATGATATAATAAAATACTACAATCTAGTCCCTTCTTTCCTTATGGCTAGCATTTATTCCATTGCCCACTATATCTTGGATCTGCCATTTGTTTTCCTCTTCTCTAATTGTTATTAAACTTTTAAATAAGTCAATAGAGTTTTTAATGGGTAAAATGTGCCATTAAAAAATCTTAAGTATATTGCCTGAGTGCTTTTTAATGGTAAAAAACTTGCTAGCAAGCAAGTGCAACCATTCATTGCATTTGGTAAGTCTAGCCAATAACTTAGAGCCCAAGAAATAAATTAGCTATGCAAATTCTGACTTCAGGCCCTGTGCCTCTTAGTTGATTCTTATTTATCCAGGCGTCTCTTTCTGTTTTTTATTTGGAATCTGCATTAGTAAGAAGAATACTAAGAGATGGAAAAGAGAGTTGAGTCTTGGCCTACTTTGCATCCTATTCAGCGTGTTCTATCTTTTCTGTCTAGCCATCTCTTGCCTGCGAGTCCAAGTGCATCTTCGTGGCAGCTTTCTTTTCGATTTACTAAAAGTCTCTCTTTTCAATTTCTGAGCCCGAAGCTCGTGAATCTCTGACCCTCAAATCGCAGATTGATTAAATGAATTCAATTAGGAATATCTCCATTGCAATTTTAAGTGCTCGAAGTAATCTTAGCGTGCATTTACAATCACTGTCCCTATAAAATGAATAATTTATTTTGAACCCTAAAGGTCAAGCCGAATTTCACTTGATCAATCTCATAGTCAACTGTTGGTGTTCCAGTTGAAAAGAACGAAGCTCTCATTCGAAATCTAATGCTAGTTGTATGGGGACGCTTTCACATTTTCGAAATTTCACTTTCTAGAAGACAGATGTCAATATTCTACTTCCAAGCGTCCATTCTAGACGACCACTGTGCAAATGATCACACATATCCGTTTCAAAGTATCTGTTTTCGATACCCGCATTCAAACGAAAGCATCATGAGATGAAAATTAGCGAGAGTGAAGTTTCGAGAAAGTGAAATTTCGAGAAAGTGTAGTTTCGAGAAAGTGTAGTTCCGAGAAAGTGAAATTTCGAGAAAATTTAGTTTCGAAAAAGTGAAATTTCGAGAAAGTGTAGTTTTGAGAAAGTGAAATTTCGAGAAAGTGAAGTTTCGAGGAAGTGAAATTTCGAGAAAGTGAAATTTCGAGAAAGTAAAACGCCCCCGTTATATGTTAATAGCCAACTTGTAATCCTTGGTCAGGGTAATTCAACCAATCACAGTCGGTTTGTCAGACAATTTTTCGTCCTCTCTTCGCCAAAATAAAAATCGTCCCCAACTGGTTTTACTGTATGCTTGTACACTGCTTAAGCTAACTGTAAATTTATATTTTTTTCATCCTGCTGACTACTCTTGAAGGATTGTCTCATCAACTACTAATAACAGGTACTGTTCCAGCACTTGCAATGAGATTCTGTGTTTTTTATTTACTTTTTAGCCTGTAAAAGAGGCTCTCTACTTTTTTAACTAAATGAATAGCGGGTTGATTTTCTGATTTGCTTTTTAGCTTCGAATTCTCAGCTTACATAGTTAATTAGTCTATCCTGTTCTGTTCCGGCCTTAATCATCTTCAAGCTAATTAAATATCTGGCCAACACACTGGGCACACAGGACAGAACAGAGAAGTTAAATAATAAGATTCGAATGGACCTTTTCTGATACTAGTCGAAGAATTAATTAGAATCCTGTATGTGTCTCCCTGGATTCATGTTTCTCTTGACCAGCTGATTATCCAGAGGGGAAAGGGATGAAGGGGGAATATAATAACATCGCTTCTAATTATCATGGCCACCAGGAAACTAATTAGGTTTTTGTCTTTGCCCGCAAAGTTAAAGATAGGATTTTAATATAAAAAAATTCATGATTCATTGCACCATGTGAAAACAAGTTTTTTTAGTTGAATTTTAAGCCTATTATCTGTTAGAATTCACCTTCTTCTGGTCCACCCGCCTTCGTTTTGTATTTATTTTTGTCATACGTGCCGATCCGGCCGACTGATTTGGTGGCTGACCAAGGTAAGTCGCAAAATCGTCGATAAAAGTCGCAAAATCGCCGATGTAAGTCGCAAAATCGCCGATGTAAGTCGCAAAATCGTCGATAAAGGTCGCAAAATTGGTGAAAAACGGGGGGGGGGGGTAAGTCGCAAAAACGAGAGGGGAAGTCGCAAAATGCGTAGAAGAATTGGGAAGATTCCGGCAAAAGTGGTTCGCGGGACCTTTTTTGGTCCTTCGAACTTTGACCCGAACAAGTCGCAAATTTTTGTTCAACTAAGTCGCACCGGCCGACCGAATTTTTCAAGTTGCGCACGTATGAATTTTGTTACCTACAAGCGGGTGGTTAATTGTCCCCAGTGTATAATCAATGCTAAGCCACCTGTGCACCATTCAAAGCTTTTCTAGGCTCGCCAAATTGGTTAAATTATCGCCAGTAGCTTTCTTGAAAGGCTCGAAAGAAAATAGGAAAATTTGCCCAAAACAGAAGAAGCGAAAGAAGAAACAGTTGGGACACAATTATTTTTTAGATTTAATTGGTACCTGACCAGGCAAACTACCGAAGATCTTCTGTGGAGCTGGGGGTGGTTAACTTAACACAGTGATAACTATGTGGGCGAATTGCTACAGCAATTTTTTTTCCATGGGGAATAGCAGCTGTTATAAACAAAGCAGGGGGAAAATCTTAGGATAGGATTTAAATAAAAAAAATAAATGCAGACTGAAAGTCAAAATCAATTATTTATATTTTCTTCTTTTTTTGCTTTGTTTTAAATTTTGTTGATTAACTTTTCGATGGCCGATATGTATCGAAAGTAAGCTTTTATAGCCGATATGTATTGAATGTGTGTTTTTTTGGCCGACAGGTATCGAAAGCAAGTTTTCAAAGCCGATATTTATCGAAAGCAAGTTTTAAAAACCGATATGTATCGAACGTCAGCTTTGATAGCCGATATGTATCGAAGGCAATTTTTCAAAGCCGATATGTATCGAAAGCAAGTTTTAAAAACCGATATGTATCAAACGTCAGTTTTGATAGCCGATATGTATCGAAAGCAAGTTAAAAAAACCGATATGTATCAAACGTCAGTTTTGATAGCCGATATGTATCAAGTTTCAGCAACTGTATGTCTGGCTACCCGAATCCAAAATGCGCTTCCGTCTGTGACTCGGCACAAAATTAAAAGCGGATAATAAACAATTATTCAATTCTGAAGGTTGCGATGCAGGAGCAGCAAGATTCGTCTCGTCGCCAATCACCCGACGAGGAATTCGACTCTCATGAACCTTCCCAGCAGCTGCGGCCGCATCCCGGCTCCGCATTCCAGCCAACGCCGTTCGTGCTTGGCGCTCATCAATTCCTGTTGACCCCGCCGCCTCCTGGCGTCCAGCTGATGACCATTCCGGCGTCGCTTGCCAGCCTGCCGGGCAGCGACCAGATCCCCGTGATTGCCACCTCCACAGGCCAGCTAATTCTGGCTAACATCATCACGGTGCCACGGAGCTCCGGCCCCGATAGAGTCGGAGGTTCCTCCTCGTCTCCTTCCGCTGCGTCCGCAGCCGCCGCCGTTGCCGCAGCCGCTGCCGCCGCAGCAGCAGCGGCAGCAACTGGCAACTTCATGGCTCCGGCCGTGGCCGCTTTTGCCGCTCGCCAGCAGCAGCAGCAGCAGGAGAAACGCGAGGCGGCGACTAATCATTCGGCGGTGGCTGAAGATTCTGCCGATAATATCGGCCAGTTTGAAGCGGCTGAAGAGGAGGCTCGCCATCATCGAATGGACGACGTTGCCATGACAGATCGTCCAGAATCGAGCGCCGGTGCTGGTGCCGCGGGCGCAACTGCCGCAGGCGCCGTCGCCGCTGCATCATCAGACGATCCCGAGCCCGACGACGACGCCAACAAGCACACGGTGAACCAGATCACCGACTCTAACGTGGTCGACGGCGTCGATCTTGAAGAAATCAGAGAATTCGCCAAGCAGTTCAAATTGCGCCGGCTAAGCTTGGGCCTGACGCAGACTCAGGTGAGCGCTGGCTGATGGACTGGCGTTTCAAAACTGTCGGAAAGAAAGATGGGCGTGTTTTGAAAATTGGGGAAAACTGACATTCTAGAAACATTCTAGAATGAAAGGCAGGCGCATTCTTGGAATTTGAGAAAGAGACATTCTAAGAATAGGAGAAAGACCGACCGCCATTCAAAGAATGAGAAAAAGGCAGCCATTCTAAGAATGTAAGAAAGACAGACATTCTTAGAATGTTAGAGAGACAGCGATTCCAAAAATGTGAAAAAGACCGATATTCTAAGGTGAGAAAGACGGTCATTCCAAGAATGTGAGAAAGACAGACATTCTTAGAATGTGAGAAAGACACATTCTAAGAATGTGAGAAAGACAGCCATTCTAAGAATGTAGGACAGACAGCCATTCTAAGAATGTAAGAAAGACCGACATTCTAAGAATGTGAGAAAGACCGACATTCTAAGAATGTGAGAAAGACCGACATTCTAAGAATGTGAGAAAGACCGACATTCTAAGAATGTGAGAAAGACAGCCATTCTAAGAATGTAGGACAGACAGCCATTCTAAGAATGTAAGAAAGACCGACATTCTAAGAATGTGAGAAAGACCGACATTCTAAGAATGTGAGAAAGACAGACATTCTAAGAATCTAAGACAGACAGACATTCTAAGAATGTAAGAAAGACAGCCATTCTAAGAATGTAGGACAGACAGCCATTCTAAGAATGTAAGAAAGACCGACATTCTAAGAATGTGAGAAAGACCGACATTCTAAGAATGTGAGAAAGACAGACATTCTAAGAATCTAAGACAGACAGACATTCTAAGAATGTGAGAAAGACAGACAGACGTGTTTTAGGTTTGTCAAAGAAAGATTTGATAGATAGATAAAGAAATAAATAATGATAGACAGGTGACGGGCATATCCCTAGCCAGAACTATCTCCCCTCCAATCTGCTCCCACCACCCCCTCAATGCAGGTTGGAGTCGCCCTGTCCGCCGCCAAAGGCCCGGCCTACAGCCAGAGCGCCATTTGCCGATTTGAAAAGCTCGACATCACGCCCAAATCGGCGGCCAAAATCAAACCGGTGCTGGAGGCCTGGATGAACGAGATCGAAGAGAAATTCCGTCGCTGTGGCAGTCTGGCCGAGGAGCCCCATCTGCAGCTGCATCACCTTCAACAGCAGCACCAGCAGCAGCATGAGCCGGAGCAGTTCTGTCTGAGCTCCTTAGACGGTCTCAGCGCCGCCGAAGCCGCTAAAAAAATGCGCAAACGAAGGACTTCGTTTACGCCGAATGCGCTCGAAATTCTCAACGAATATTTCGAACAAAATACGCATCCGACTGGGGCTCAGATGACTGAGCTAGCAAGGTGGGTGGCAGTTCATTTGATGAAGCATTCTTCCAGACTCCTGGGATCCTATTGTGTTTTAGTGCAGCATTGTGCTAAAATCATATATATTCTTCGTTTTTTTGATGAAGCATTCTTACAGACTCCCGGAATCCTATTGTGTTTTAGTGCAACATTTTGCTAAAATCCCATCTTTTTGTGGTTTCATTCTCCCAGACTCCCGGAATCCTATTGTGTTTTAATGCTATTATTCTTAAATCCCATATATTCTTGTGTGGTTTTTTATCCCTTTAAAATTTTCCCTTAATCCTATCCTTAGCAACAGGCTGTCATAATCACCGAATATTCTAATTTCCCATCCTTAACTTCAGATCCCTGCGCTACGAGCGCGAAGTGATTCGAGTCTGGTTCTGCAACAAGCGCCAAGCACTCAAGAACACCATCAAGCGTTTGCAGAGACCGCATGAATCTGCTGGAAGGCATCAGCCTCAAAGCCACGCGATGCAGCAACAGCAGCAGCTGAGCGGGCCCAAATTTTCCATTTCTTCGGCGTCTTTAGCAACGACTTCAAGGGCTGCCGGCGCTTCATCAGCTTCCGCTTCTGGCGCGGTGGATGAAAGTCGATTGGTGGGTCTGACATTCATCCACACTTTATCCACACTCACCCACACTATATCCACATTCACCAATACTTTATCCACTTTATTCCACACTTTATCCACATTTACCGACTCTTTATCCACATTCATTCACATTTTATCCACATTCATCCACTCTTCATCTTCTTTTTATCCACATTCACCCACTTTATCCACATTCATCCACACTTTATCCACATTCACCCACTCTTTATCCACATTCACTCACTCTTTATCCACATTCACTCACACTTTATCCACATTCACTCACTTTATCCACATTCACCAACTCTTTATCCACATTCATCCACACTTTATCCACATTCACCCACTCTTTATCCACATTCATCCACACTTTATCCACATTCATCCACACTTTATCCACATTCACTCACACTTTATCCACATTCACTCACACTTTATCCACATTCACTCACTTTATCCACATTCACCCACACTTTATCCACAGTCATCCACATTTTATCCACATTCACTCACACTTTATCCACATTCACTCACACTTTATCCACATTCACTCACTTTATCCACATTCACCCACACTTTATCCACATTCATCCACACTTTATCCACATTCACCCACACTTTATCCACATTCATCCACACTTTATCCACATTCATCCACTCTTTATCCACATTCACCCACACTTTATCCACATTCACCCACTCTTTATCCACATTCACCCACACTTTATCCACATTCATCCACACTTTATCCACATTCACCCACTCTTTATCCACATTCACCCACACTTTATCCACATTCACCCACTCTTTATCCACATTCACCCACACTTTATCCACATTCACCCACACTTTATTCACATTCACTCACACTTTATCCACATTCACTCACTTTATCCACATTCACTCACACTTTATCCACATTCACCCACACTTTATCCACATTCACTCACTTTATCCACATTCACTCACACTTTATCCACATTCACTCACACTTTATCCACATTCACCCACTTTATCCACATTCACTCACACTTTATCCACATTCACTCACTTTATCCACATTCACTCACACTTTATCCACATTCACTCACTTTATCCACATTCACTCACACTTTATCCACATTCACCCACACTTTATCCACATTCACCCACTTTATCCACATTCACTCACACTTTATCCACATTCACTCACTTTATACACATTCACTCACTTTATACACATTCACTCACACTTTATCCACATTCACTCACACTTTATCCACATTCACTCACTTTATCCACATTCACCCACACTTTATCCACATTCACCCACTTTTTATCCACATTCACCCACACTTTATCCTCGAATTTTTTCAGCGAAATTACTTTCTACTACTCCTTTCCTGTTTCAGGTGTCGCCATTCACTTTCTACCCGAATTCAGCGGCTTCCAGCGTTCAGGATGTCTGCGCCGATTTCGGTAGCAACCGCCTGGATACGGACGATGGCGTTGATCAGTCGCCGGCCGCTTCGTATTCGATGCAATAATGTCTAAATTCTACAATTAATTGTTTTTTTCCATTAATTTTCCATAAAGTCTTTTTCTTTTATTTGCTATTGTTTTCAAAACTGAACGCTTTTAGGCGTGCAATGTCGTGACCTTTTTAATTTTAAAAATTAAAAAAAAATAATTGCATGGTTTTGACCGTCTTGTCTTGCAGTCGTCGTTCTTTATTGGCTTTTATCGCTTATTAAACTCCATGGCAATTTTTTGATTTAATTGATAGTAATCTAATTTGATAGTAATTTTTAACATCTTTAGCTCGTGAACTAGACAACTATGTATTGCTCAGTCAATCAAAATTTTTGTTTTGTATTATCCGATTTGCTCAATCAGGCTTTGAAATATTTCTTGAATATTTTTTTAATCTCATAATAACTTTTCTGACGTCCCTGATTTCGCCCACCCCTTAAAGTACTCGTCCTGTCGTTACCCCTAAATGTACACTGCTGTACAACAACCCCAAATTTCTTACCCCTAAAACGAATGTACTTATTTGTAGCCTTAGTCCTGAATGTACATTGGGGTATAATGGAATGTACATGAGTGTACATTATAGTATACATTAAAACTCTCTAATATGGAGAATTCCAATTTTCGTAGCGCACCAAATTTTAAATTGACTGAATCCTAATTAAAAATCCATCTTTTGGGTTTAAAAAAAGGCATCTGTGCATTTTTTTTGTTTACCTGAGCTATAGTATCGCTTGGTATTGGTACTGCGCCTCGAGAGGGTATAATGCTAATAAAATGCAATTGGCAAATTTGGGCATGTGTTTTATAGATACGAACAATTTAATTGAAATAGTCATCTTTTTCGTACAGAAATTCAATTGCGTGTAGTTATTTTCGTCCTGAATGATGCCTTTCTTGTCTTTGACTAAACTGCTTAGTTTTTTTGTTTTAAATGCCGATTTCAAATCAACATCTTGTTTAGAACAATTATATATTGCGTCACTTGTCATTTATAGAATAATTCAATTTGCATTTATGTAAACGTTTTCCCAGCTGTATTAAAGAGCTTTTAAATGTTAATACTTGACCTTTTTGTAAGAAAATCTACTAAAAATATACTTGTCTGTCACACTCTGTGTTATTTTGTGTCAGTTTGCTGTACCGCTTCTTGTTTGTTACGTGTGCAAAAAACAACATGGCCTTTTATTTATTTGTTTGTTAATTACGATTTTAAATCGATTTCCACTAAATTAGAATTCAACCTAGCTAAGTCCTATAATAGTAAGTCTAAATAGTAGCTGCAAACAACTACTATTTATTTTAACCTATTCACAATTTACTCAACGATACCCCGCCATCCTCGGTGTTCGCACAGGTACCTCTGACCTCTGACTTATTGGATTTGCCACTTTTATATCCTTAATGTACTCAAAGATATCTGCATTATTGATTTTCACTCAGCAACCCTTTTTCCCGAATGTACACACAGCTTCCCTCTCCCCAATGTACACACAACTACCCTTTTTCCCAAATTTTCACAGCTGCCTTTTTTCCTAATTTACACAGCTACCCTCTTTTTCCCAGCTTGCACAGCTACCCTCATTACCAAATGTACGCACAGCTACCCTCTTTCCCAAATGTACGCACAGCTACCCTCTTTCCCAAATGTACGCACAGCTACCCTCTTTCCCAAATGTACGCACAGCTACCCTCTTTCCCCACTGTACACAGCTACCCTCTTTCCCTAACGAACATAGCTACGCTCTTTCCCAATGTACGCCAGCTACCCTCTTTCCCCAGCGTACACAGCTACCCTCTTTCCCAATGTACACACAGCTACCCTCTTTCCCAATGTACACACAGCTACCCTCTTTCCCCAGCGTACACAGCTACCCTCATTCCTGAATGTACATGCATCTTAAATATGTGACCACCAAACTTCTAGTCGCATTTTCAAAAGAAAAAATTATTATAATTAAAAATTTGCTTTCCAGTTAACGCTGAACTGAAGCTTTTGCCGTTTGATTTAGTTTAGCTGTTGTGCCAGCCCTGGACTCAGTGGCTTATTTAGACGAGACACTTGGCAGTAATAAAGCAGCCAATAGTAAGCAGCAGCGGCAGCAGTCTCCACAATCGGAAAGCGGCAATAAGAAGGGAAAAAAGCAGAGAAAGCGCCGCCCGCGCTACTATTATCAGCAAGAGTCCGCGCCAACTGACCAGACCATGCAGAGCTCAGTTCAGGAGCAACTTAGAGAATATCGGGCTAAAAAAGAGGCCGAAAGGAAGAAGCAGATTTTGGCTGGACTGCTTAAAAATCCATTTGGTGGCACAGGTGGAGCTGAACAGGCTTCTGCAAGCATTGAGGAGGTTGGTGTGGGCAAATGGTAATCCGATGTACTTGATCGATTCCATCTCCATGAAACCTATCTTTATCTGTACCATTCTCCCCATCTCAATCAATCCTACATCTATCTATCCCATCTCTATCCATCACGTCTCCACCCACCCCACTTTTGTCCTCCTCATCTCCGCCCACCCCATCTTCATCCACCTCATCTCCACCCACCCATCTTCATCCACATGATCTCCACCCACCCCATCTTCATCCACCTCATCTCCACCCACCCCATCTTCATCCGCCTCATCTCCCCCCACACCATCTTCATCCACCTCATCTCCACCCACCCCATCTTCATCCGCCTCATCTCCCCCCACACCATCTTCATCCACCTCATCTCCACCCACCCCATCTTCATCCGCCTCATCTCCCCCCACACCATCTTCATCCACCTCGTCTCCACCCACCCCATCTTCATCCGCCTCATCTCCCCCCACACCATCTTCATCCACCTCATCTCCACCCACCCCATCTTCATCCACCTCATCTCCACCCACCCCATCTTCATCCACCTCATCTCCACCCACCCCATCTTCATCCACCTCATCTCCACCCACCCCATCTTCATCCACCTCATCCCCAACCACCTTCAATAACTAACGAATTAAAAATCCCTCTATCAATCTACAGCCTCGCGCCCCCAGCAGATGGTCCCGCCTGTGCACTCGAGCCTACCTGTTGCTACCTGAATCAGTTCGAGCCAATCGCCTAGTTGCTATGGGCTGGCCAATCCGTTTAGCAGTTTTCCTTCTACTATGGATGTACTTTGTCTACCTAGAATGGGGCGCCGTGTTTTTCATATGCGGCCTGATGTACCTTCTGATTGACAGCATGCGGCCTAGCAACAATCAGAACCGACCGAGAGGCCTCAGCGCTTATTCGGTGTTTAATCCGAATTTTCAACGTCTGGACGGCACTTTCACAGCCGAAGATTTTGATAGGTCGGTTAGGTCGGGCTTTGCTTGACGTTGGGAGCGGGCGATGATTTGAAGAATTCTTTAGAAACCGATAAATTGGTTGATTTTTATTACTCTGGTACTCGGTTTTTAGTTGCGTTTCTCCTGCGTGCCAACTGAATCGAAGCGGCTTTTAAAGTCCGACAGATCAAATAATGTAAATTGCTCTGCTGTAGCTTGCTCTGTGACATGGATTGAAGCCAAAATAGGCCTATCAGATGTGACTGTTTTGCGTATTTTTGTGCGTCATTCTGTCTGCCCGTTTGTCTGTCCGTCTGTTTGTCTGTTTGTCTGTTTGTCTGTTTGTCTTTCTGTCTGTCCGTCTGTCTGTCCGTCTGTCTGTCTGTCTGTCTGTTTTTCTGTCTGCCCGTCTGTCTGTCTATCTTCTTGTCTGTCTGTCTGTCTGTCTGTCTCTCTGTGTCTGTCTGTCTGTCTGTCTGTCTGTCTGTCTGTCTGTTTTTCTGTCTGCCCGTCTGTCTGTCTATCTTCTTGTCTGTCTATCTGTCTGTCTGTCTCTCTGTGTCTGTCTGTCTGTCTGTCTGTCTGTCTGTCTGTCTGTTATATTATCTCTATTATATTTTTTGTAACTAAAAGCAAGCAAGCAGTCCACTATACTTCTTGTAAATCAGCTGTATATTCTGTTTTATAATATTTTTGTTTCATTTTTTGTCAATATTCTAGACTTCCTTAATAAATATTAAAAAATTACAAAAAAAACTTCGACTTTTCCTTGATGGTAATTGATGGAATATGAAATTAAAAGCGCTAGAATGTTTTGGGCTTGTTTTTATTTTAATTGATCTCTCTGTCAGGTAGAATAGATCCGTGTGTCTGTCCGATAGACCAGTGTGTCTGTCAGATAGATCAGTGTGTCTGTCAGATAGATCGGTGTGTCTGTCAGATAGATCCGTGTGTCTGTCAGATAGATCCGTGTGTCTGTCAGATAGATCCATGTGTCGGTAGAGATATATCGGTGTTTCTGTCAGTTAGATTGGTGTCTTGTAGGTAAATTCTAATTTAGTGATTAAGTGAGTCCCGCGTGTAATTTTCTTGATAATTTGTTAATACTAACTTTGTTTTATATGAAATTTTTTGAATATTCGGTGAATAATTAAAAAACATTAATTCAATTCAAACAAAATTTAATACATTTTTAATATACTTCGTAGAAAATATGCGAAAAATTTGAGCTGTGGATTTAATCAAATACTGCTTCTTTTTAATAATTTTGGTAGACTTTGTAATTGTATAATGAAAATTTTCTAAAAATTAATAGTGTGGTGTAAAGTACAAATAATAATGTAATACTTAAATTTTCACTTATTCAGCTCGCAAAACACACTATTTTTTGGCTGTGCGCTCAGTTGCGGAAAAATGGCATATGTCGTAGTCATAGTCGCTAGTCAGTAGTAGGCTCATTAGGGTTTCCTTTCTTGAGCAGCCAATTTGCCAGATACGCAACTGGGTCCATTGGACGCGCGTCGGCAACTTTGGCCAAGCCTTGGGACAAAGTTTTGCCTAAAAAAATTGGGGATAAAAACAATATAGATCGAACCAGTTCAATGCCGTAAAGCAAGCTCAGGTGGTACTCACGAATATTGCCGAGATAATCGCCTTGGAGATAACTGCTAATTGGCTTTCGTATGCACCTGCCACCAGATGATGGAGCAGCCACTGATTTAACAGTCGGAAGAATCTCGTACAGCTGTACGGGATGGTTGCGAAGGACAGCAACAAGTCGTTGCGGACTTGGCGACATTAATAGGATCGGCTCTTCCTCGAACAGATAGTTGAACAGTAGAGATCCGTCAGTGAGTGAAAAAGCCTGAAATGTTTTCAATAAAAGTTGAATAAAACAATGCTATCTACTGTATGAAGATCAAGACCCTCTGAGTTACCTGCAAGACCCTGCAGCCATCCTGCATCGTATCCTCCGCAGCCGTCTCGTCTCCATCGTCTTGCTGAATCTGTTGTCCACGAACGAGTCGTCGTCCCAAGACAATCGAACCGTCCGAAGTCACTAAGAGATCCTTCAAAACCACCGAGTTGCTGGGATCTAGGTCCCCGACTGTGTCTCCAGTTTCAATGCTGACAATCTTCAGTCTGTAGGTGACACAGCGACAACCGTCTGGCAGGATGCCGATGACGCCAGAGTCGAAGGTTTTACTGACCGACTCAATTCCAGCATCTTCGACATCGCAGGTCACCAGCTGACCTGGCCAGCACATCATCTCGCTGTCAAGCGCTCTGGCGTAGCTTCCTATACCGATGCATCTATACTGGACGATCACGTGATGCGGATGTCCCGGCCGGGCGAACAGCATCGCAGGCTGGCAGACATCGTCCGGCTTCAATTTGAAATTGAATTGCAAAATTGAATTGAGTCCATTGTCGAATAGGCAGAGCATCGCTGCCGTGACTTTGGAAGCGAAGGCGCCTCCGGCAGAGTGAGTCAGCAGTTCGTGCAGCTTCGAGGTCAGCTGCTCGGCCAGCAGTGTGGTGTCCGGTGCCGAGCTGGCGTCCTGCAAAACGTATAAAGCATGGAATTTATTGCTTCGAGCAACGAACTTGAGCTTGAACTTGATAAATTTTTCCTGATTTAACTTGCCTGGTACTCAGCAATCTTCAGTCGTAGCTGCTCTCTGGCCTGACTCAAAGCAAAATTGCTTAACTCCAGCTGGCCCTTGTCATTTTCAGTTGCTGCTGCAGCCAGTCCGAATCTGGCCTCCGCCTGCGACAGCTCGCTAGCGGTCATCCGCATCGCCTCTACTACCGCCCGGCGACCTGCAAATCCAACAAATTCTGCACCGACTAGAAGTTTCGAAGGTACCTGGAGACCGCCTAGGCGTTCAATCTTCCTTTGGAAAAGATCCACACACAATAGATTATTAATTTGCTTTGAAAGCAGAAAAATCCGATCTTTTTTCTGGGAAAAAACGCCCAAAAAATCGGAGGTGGTGTCGAACAATGGCGGTCGGTCTTCACTGTTCATAATTCTCGCGTTATCAAAGTCACCATCAGAGTGCTTCAGGGCGGACAGTTTCAGTACTTTGAGTTTAACGCACGTGCCATTGCCAACTGTGTCGTCCGGCAACAAGTTGATGGCTAGACAATCTGTTCCACGAGGCTGACCCAACACGTAGAATTCGGAATCGCCAATAACAGTCTGCAGAAAAGTGCCGTCTAAACCAGACCACAGGTTGAACATGTGGCCCGAAGTGCCTTTTGAGATTAGCAAGTCTCCCTTTGAACTCATGAATAAGTAATCTTGTAGAGGCGCGATGTCGTGGTTGTCATCTTGCTCTAAATTGTGCGACTCTTCCAGCACAGATCTGTAGGCTACACAAGAAAACGAACCGTCAGTGAGGCTGCAAACAAAACCCATGCCGCTTTTGGCTGGTCTAAGAAACACAAGTCCTGCTCTACTGGCGTCCGATGATAAAACAATGTCAAAATCACGCTGCTCAGTATCAATTTTAGAACCGGTGAGCTTCCACTGGGCACGCTTTTTCACTTCGAGGCTTTCAACGATGAAGCTATGCACAGTAAACACAGTGTCTTGTGAAGCATCGTCGGAAATTGTGCGAGTTATAAATAGAATTTTTTCGTCCAAGAAATATGCGCGAAATACCTGCGATTTTAAGTTAAAAGCTTGCTCTGTTAGCTCTGGACAGTCAAGTGCAACCTCGTTGAGACCCGCATTGTCCATTAAAACAAGACGCGGAATGTGCACCGCAAGTCCCGTCACGCCTTCCTTGAAAGACAAGTCAGATTGTCCGACATAAAACAGAAATCGATCGCTGTTTAAGACAGGGCCTTCCCAGCGGGACTCGTTAGCTATGAAACGAACTACTTGAAGTGGCTCAGGTCGGAATAAAAAGAACTTTTTTGTTCTCGACTTCGTGTCTTCATTTCTGAGGACAAGATGTTTTTCTGATGTGGCGTAAACAATGTTTTCACCCAGCTGCGCTGCAGTTAAAGCCACATCGCTAGGCAAAGATTCCAAAGCCACCCGACAAGATCCTGTGAGCAAGCAAACCTTGTAGAGTAGAAAAATTTTAGTATCGTTCGGATCCTGCTTACCAAAAGTAAGAAAAGAGCCACTCAATGGAAGAGTTTTCAGATGTCGCAGATGGAGATTCAGCAGCACTGGACTGTTGTTAAAATCTATTTTCTTCACTTCGTTGCCTTCGAGATCGAACCACGTGACGCCGCTATCTACCAACGACACGGTGTACATGTTCCCGGAGTCGCAAAGCTTTCCGAGCGCCAGTTGCAGCTGAACAGTGCATTGGGTGAAGCTGCTGCCGCTGTCAAAGCAGCTATTTATTGGTACGATCGGAGTCAAGCGTCCACAGCTCCGACAACCGTCTAGAAGGCGCTTTATATTTGACGACTTGTCAGCAAAGTGCTGTAGCCGTCCGCACAAATCAACGGCGATGGCCAGCGAGCTGTGCCCGAGGCTGGGCGATGCGATCCGGATTGCGTTGAACACTCGCTCCGCGTCAACGGTTGAAGCCTGATCACCCCGTTCATCTTCAGAAAGGTCCAAAAAGAGTTGCAGGTCTCTCAGCAGTTGCTAGCGAGAGGTTCCGGTTAGCCGAGACTCCAAATAGTCCGCATTGAAGGTCACCTCTCGGTGGAAGTCCTCAATCCTTCCGCTGTGAACCAGGTGGTAGGGCAGCTCGCTCAGCTTTCTAAGGTTCAACCGACTGGTGCGTCCATCCGTCTGTGTCTGCAGAATGTTTGGCTGCTCTGCCACTTGTCTGTCCGCTGCAGCCGGTGGCGTCGTGCCCTGAAACAATTCAGAATTTTTTTGCGGTAGAGTTTGTGTTGTATTAAATTGCTTCATGCGACAGGGCATACAATGTTACCTGTCTAGACAATTTGGCCGCCAGATTACTTGGACAGCGAAAAGGTTTCGCTTTGCCAGCCCATACTCCAAGAAAGTAGTCCGCTAGACGAGAATGCGTAGCCTTGGCCTGAGCCCTGTCGGCAAACAGGTACTCCCTGGCAACCTCCCAGAATTGTCTGTGATACCAAAACACTACTCTGCTTGCATCGGCCTCTCTCTCTACTAAATAATCTCCAAGCTCGTATCTGACTCGAGTCCAACATGATGGCGGTACTCGAATGAATGGCGGCAGATGGTGCGCGAATATCTCGCCTAGCACATCTTCATCTAGAGACAGCAGATCTTCCATCTCGAGATCGCTGAGTCCGTTTCGAGATGCAGTAATGTAGGACAGCGAGTGACGAACTAGCAAGGTGCCAAACTGCTTCTCTAACCGACTAAACAGATGAACGATGGCTTCTCGAACTGTGTGTTGAAGTCTATCGATTGGTGTGTAGGAGCGCCACTGGACTACTTCGTTAAACACTAGGTTCACGAATATTGGCAGGCTGTTTGCATTGAAAGCGTCCTGTATTATAGCCCACTGAGAGTTACTCAGGCATCGACCTCGAGCTTCTAAAAGCTTCTGAATAATTGTGCAACAAAGCTGCGGCTCAAGGGACAGTACTTCGATGAAAGGGTCGTTTCCTTCCAGCAGCAATTGGCACGTGTAGAAAATGTTCTGCAAATCGGGTATACAGCTCACTACCAACTTAATGTTATTTGGCAGTGTTGATCGCATCCAGTTCATCGAGTAAGCTCCGTCCGATGCGTCCAGTTGGTCCAGCGAGTCGAGAAGTACAAAAATCCTGCAATTTATTTAAACCTCAACATAATTTACATTGGGTAGATGTAGCAAAAGTAAGAAAACCACTGCAAAAAATTACCTTCGTCCTTGTTGACATAATGTTTCAGCCATGCGGTAGAAAGTATCCACAAGATCACGAAAGTCATCGATAGTCTGCAATAACTCGCTATCTGAATGGCCTAAGAATATCGCCATCTGCTGACAAATACTTTTTATAGTCTGCCGAATACTAGATGATGCTGGACTCGTTCCTAAAAACCTCACGAAAATGAGCGCATCGGATCTATGTGACTCTGGAAGCCAGTCTTTGATTAGGACAGCAGTTCTAGCCAGCACAGACGTCTTGCCACTGCCTGAGCTGCCGTGGATCCCAACAGGGCTACACGATGGGCCCATCAGCTGACTCTCCAAGGCCTGCATGCAGTCGTCTCGACCTTGAAATTGTCTCACGTAGTTCACACACTGATGCGAGTGCTGCAGCACCTCGGTGTACAGACTGTCCGATTCCAAGGCCGATAGTTGACTGACGCCTCGATCGATCAGACGGCGAAGCTGTTCTTCAAAGTCCGTTGCAAGCCTTCTCGCATAGTCCGCGTCGGCTCCGCTAATAGTGCTCCAATCCAGCTGATACGTAACGATATTATCTGGCGACATGACCGCAGGCAGCTGTTGCTCTTTCAGTATCTGCAGTCTTGTGAACTTCCATTCATCTGGTGCACCATTCAACGTAGTCTCAACAAATCTCGAGTAGGTTTCATCGCCTTTTTGCGAAAGTTCCGTCATGTTCTTAATCTCTCGACGAAATAATAAAGCATCTTGTCTTCGATCGTCTGGACACTGCAGAACACCGTGTACAAACTCTAGGTGGGTTACTGACGCGGTGTACTGCAGCGCTTGGTCTGGGCTCATCTCACCTAGCTCAGCTGCTTTTTCTGCTGCAGACAAAACTGCTTTTAATAGAGGTTTTTCCTCGGTTTTCCATTGATCTCGAGCCTCCGAAACTCGGGCTTCATCTCCGTCAACCAGAGATTCTGGACTCTGGAAGACGTACGCAGCTTCTTTTTGGTTCTCGTCCAAACGGTACCACTTTTGCAAAAGAAGTAGCGCTGCTTCATCCCCGTTTCTAGCAATGGTTCCAGCCAGTATTTCCATCTCGGAGCGCTGGACCTTGTGCGGTAGCTGGCGTGATCCATAGCGGTGACCTAAGATTCCCTGAAGAGCATGTTGGTGAACGTTTTACATGACAATTAGAAATAAATCTACCAGCTTGTATCAATAATCGTGATATTCACCAAGAAAAATGGTCTAACTGACTGTCTCTGACAGTTAAACAGCTCTGCGAAACAGATCTCGGACGCTGTTTGATTAATGGTAGCTCCATCTTGGATTCCCCAGCGCATATCGACAATCTGGAGCAATTCGAAAGTCCGTATATTTTTCACGCTGTCTTCATCTCTGTTCTGCTAAGATTTTTAGTTAATTGGTAAAAGTACCTGAAATGCGATCCCGTGCTTCTCCCGGCAGTAGTTTCTCAACTTTGGATACACCTGGTTCATAATGACGTTTCTTTCAACGTGCATGTCTGTAAATTGATTCAGTAAGTTTTTGTTGGGCCGAGGTTTAGTTCTAGCTAACGAAAATTTCTGATCATACCCGAGAAAGTGGAGCTTAGAAAGACTCGAACTGTTCTTGAATTCCTGGGTGGCAAGTCGGCGGCTGCTGACAACACTTCGCCAGACATCAATCAACGAAATGCGCTCTGAGACTCGGACTCAAGCAGTAGAGCAGGGATAGCCTGCGTAAATCGCTTAACTAGTGCTGGCCTCCGACGGCGTTGCTGTCCCTCATTGGCCAAAGGTTTTGTTGCTAGTGTAGAGTCGCTCTGCATTTGCTTGAATCTTTGGTTGGTTTAAATTAGAGTAATTACTCTTTTAGAAGAGGTCCAGAAAATTAATGTAGTGGTTTTTTAACCGTAACTCTACTTCTAGCCTGCGATTTTAAATAAAAACCCGAAACAACAAATTAAGCAGCCCAAGTTTAACTACGTATCACATCTCAACAACCCTATGTATCAATAGCTTTAAAAGTTGTGACATTCACTGGAACAGATTTGAGAACACTTAATCCTCACTCTTACCTAGACATCAGCTTCATCCAGTTTAAATTTTTTGCCTTCGCGGGCGCTTTAGGCGCCACACGCAAACTAAGTTTCTTTAACAATGATGGACGTCTACCAGTAGATCCATCAGTTTTCCTGCTTTCAGCGCCTCTGCCAACATCTTGGAAGCTGCTGGCAGCATCCGAAGTGTTTTTATTTTCATCCTGGAGTAATTTATTTTAAGAATGAAGAGTATATTTTCTGCTTTTTAAGACCATTTTTTTAATTTTTTTAAAACTTTAAATCAAAATGCAAATTTAAAATGTTTCTTTTTCAAACTAACCAATCTTGAAAATCTTCATGTAAATGAAGCATGAAAATTCATTATTACGAGTAAATGGAAGAGCTTTGTACAGCTTTGGAATAAAGGACCTATGCTAAGCTCTAATTAAATTTATATGATTTTTTAGTGATTTTCAAATTTGAGCTTTAGTAATTTTTTATTTAAAGCACCAAATATATTGTTTAAACCAACAAAATTATTTTATATATTTCAAAGAAATAAACAATTAGGAAGATCTGCAATTAATATAATTGGTGAAGAATAACTGTTTATGTAAAAACGAAAAAGCGACTGATGAAATTAAATTTAAAAAAATTAAAATAAATTATGCCTGGATGTAAGTATATCATTGAGAAATAAAATGATATGTCCAAAACAGTGAAAGTTACAAAAAGGCTCAAAATACATTTTTTTAATTTCCCTTTTTTATTCCTCAAATGTGAGACAAAATTATTCACGAGATAATTTTCGGAGATATTATTAGCATTAAATCCTTTATTGCTCGATCTTACTTACTTGCGAGCAAGGGCATCTTAAGTAGGTGTCCCAAGGACAACTTAAGTAGTCCTACTTAAGTTGTCCTTGAGGTGTCCTTGGCCGAAACTCACACGCATTACAATTAAAACTGTCATAGAAACGTCTTGCACTCATCTTGTGAAAAAAAATTGGGCAGAAAAATGGATATATTTTGTAGTAATTATTTTTCTGGTAGACAATATTTGCTTTGAAAAATCGCTTCGAGATATCATTCGCTCAAACTTATTTGTTATTATCTCCTTTAGTCCGGATTTTATTTTTAATTCCTCGTCTGCACGAGTAAAAAATCTAAATCCTTGTAATTTTGTGTTTTAAAGCATATTTATTTCAGTATCCTACATTCGACTACGTGAGCTACGCTATAATTGAAATTTAATCCCTGGCTATGCTTGTAAGGTCACATAAAAGTTGCTACAATACTACTTGTACTTACAAGTAGTCTCATTAAGTAGTTATTGAGTTAAATAATTTCTAACTAGAACGACAATTATTTTAAAATATTTGCTTTGAAAATTATTATAATGTATTTTTTTATTTTACCCCGTAAGGAATATGAACTATTAATTCTGCCCTTCTGAGGTATGCGCTCAAGACGTGCTGCACCAGCAGACTGTGCGAGAAAAGGCTCCGAAAAATACTTGTGGCTACGATACAACAACTATTGGAGGGCGTTTGCGCTGTGGGCTTGTTAACACTTGTGGCATCAAGTGTTATTTTTACTTTAAAAAGCACACGTAGAAGATCAGACACTGCGCAGCACATAAAATGGGTCGCGATTGAGTAATTTACAGGTACTCAGCGCAAAACATGCTGACAGGCGGACATAGGGTCTGCGACTTGGACTTTAGTGCTTTCTTAGCTGGATTTCCTTTATTTGATTTCTTTTCTAAAACCATAGGGTTAAAAAATCTAAATCTGCAGGAGGGCGGTAGCCACTTTGACGCTTAAAGCGACATCCTCCCACAACCAGCGACGGGGCAAGACTGTCCATTTCGCTGACTCCTGAAGCGCATTCAGTCACAGATACAGTATGCAGGCATAGACACACACACAGGCCGGCACCCAGTCACCGCACTCACATAGGGTGTACAAGCGGCGGTTCCAGGAATGTACACTCTCTATGCCTTGGGGGCTGCCCTCATGGGCGTAAATTGCGCAACTGGCCCATAACCCTACTAATTTGTGCCCAAGGCCAAAATTATATGTGAACCTGCACACGAAACCGCGCTAGGGAAAATACGAGTAGCCCAACTACAGAAGGCACACAAGGCAGACGCGCTAGACCGCCGAGCCACTCGCCCCCCCCCCCCTAAAACCATATAGGGTTTTAATTTAGCTGTCGATAATCAGAGTAGCTGATCAGAGTCGATCATTTTGGATGCATCTATCGAGAAGAAAATGAAAATTTTAGGCATGAACCTATATTTATTAAATCGTTTTGTATTGCAATAAAATAATTGCTTGCTGTATGTTGCTAGGTACTCTGTACCCCTACCGCGGCTATCAACTATGTGGCTAATACTGTATACCGAAGAAAAACATTTTGCGCGCTCTTAAACGGGCCAAACAATTGAAAGTAGCGAGGTAAGTTGCTTTTCTTGAATTTAGTAGATTGCATAAAAACCGTTTAAAATACTCAGTAACTAATAAATTAGTCACAAGAAACGGAGTATGCTGTTACTCAGAAGTTGCATGGAGCTGGCTAGGGACATCCACTTAATGTAACAACAGCATGTATTAAATGTATGAGCAAAATTTTTTAATAAATCAGGAAAAAAATTGAAGCCCTAAATTGTTAGCTACATTTTTGGCGCACTCTCCATTGTCATATGGTCTAGCCAACAAGAGAGACGAAATAATGATGATTTAATATAGAAAAAACAAAATTTGCGTGCGGTAATGCGATTGTCACCCTAGTTGATATAAGCGTGCGTGACAATCGCATTGCTGCACGCTAATTTCGTTTTGTCTATATTAAATCATCATTATTTCGTCTCTCTTGTTGGCTAGACCATATGACAATGGTATATTCTTCTGCAGTCGGGATGCATGATATTGGCATAACACGACTCGCGCTACCGCGCTCGCGTAAAATCGTGTTATCGTGTTATCGTGTTATCGCATGCCGTTGTAATTATGTATTCCACTCTGCCTGTACGCCTTGTCTATCTCGCAAGTGTTTTGCTAGCGGAGATTCTTACTAAGTAATCTCCGCTGCCATAGACAAAACTGATAGGAAGCGGAGATTACTTATAATCTCCGCGAATCAAGTCAATAATCTCCGCTCCCTGCATTCGTGGAATACATTTCAATATCCAACTGAAACTCGGAAGAATGTCTACGGCAGAACCTCCTCGGCTTCGCCTCGGAGATTCTGCATAGACATTCTCCTCGTTTCAGTAGGATATTATATATTCATCTACCGCGCTCGCGTGTTATACCAATATCATGCATCCCGACTGCAGATGAGTGCATTGACAAGTGTTTCCTTTTAGACTAGTAGTCTATGGTCTGAAAAGACAATAACACGCAGTCTCGGCAGAAGTTATCGGGGGTGCAGAGTATATGGCCATAGACAATTTTAACTGAAAAGAGAGGGGTGGATTAAGCCATAAATGAATTTAACTGACAAGCCAGGGTTTCAGAAGAGAAGAGAGAGCAAAGGAATGAGTAGTAAATAAAATTCTTTATACTACGAGGACAACAGGGAAAACCATTTCGCTTCTCCGATAAGACCGCTCGCGGATACCGATTTCTACAAGAATTCATGAAAAACCTGAGTGCGAAGGCTCGACTAAGCAAGGTATATACTAATCACTGTATCCGGTAAGTAAACTTTATTATACGATATTGTGCATAACTAGTTCCAAATACCTCGTAGATGTTGACATGAAAACACTTTTGCTGAATTCTCAACAGAGTCACCAGGGTGTGCGACTTAGAAGCCACTGGTCATACATTGCAAGACATAATGCTAATTACCGGTCAGAAATGCGAGAAGACGGTCAAGCGGTATTTAACAAGGCGACGCGACCGCAGTCTGTTCAAGAGCTCCGAGGCAGTGAACTGTGCGCTTAGCCGGCATCTTCCCAGCACCAGTGGAATGCCGTCCAATGAGGCGCCTCTCTCTGCTAATGCAAGCGAGTCTAACGAAACAACAAAAATCTGCACGCAAGTGATGACGATCACCAGTCGCAATGCCGCTCTAACATCAATTGACGGGCCTGTTTCTCGGCCAGTTCTCATCGAGGCCTGTCCGACCAAGAAGATGCGTGTTAGCATTGACGGTAGCAACAATTTGATCAACATAGTGTTCGAATAATCAAGGTCTTCTATTTATGACAGACTATACCTATACGAGACAAACTTTGGAGTTTCCCCATGCGTTCATACTCGTTGTAATGTTTTAATATCGTTATTATTTATCGTTACGAAATGAGCTTCTTAATAATGTTGATAAAACATTGTCTATGGACAATAACACGCATCCCACATGCGCGTTATTGGGTAGCGGAATGCTTGTCAATGTTTGCCGTGCTTCTATCGCAGCGCACTCGCGGTCCTAGGCGTTGTTGCACTTGCAAGCCGTGCACTATCTCTCCATTGCTTTTTAACATGACCATGTGTCGTATGAAAAACCTACTGCCCACTAAGACAATAAGAATTCACTTTAAAAGAGGCACTATTGGTGTACGTAATATCGAAATACCAAAAGTATGATTAATTGGAATAATTTTTTTATTAAGTCTTTCGGACCACTAAAAAAACCTGTCGAGACTTCAGACCAATAAAAATTTTGCAGTACTTTTTTCGTCCGATTTAAACATATGTAGTGCCACACTCTTATTCAAGCGCATGCTAAAGCTACTTGCAGATTGCTGCCATATCTCCCAACCCTTATTCATGTCCAGTTTCTAATCAATATTTCGGTCTTGCAGTCGCCCACTCAATGGTGCAGGCCACTTGTAGGTTTCAATAGCTGGCAATTGAGACCTGCAGCTCGGCTTCCCTAGCTTTTCAATTGTGGCTTAAACGTTTCATGGACTTTAGTTAACTTTTACAACTTGACATTTTTCAAAAAAAGACAAGCCAGCTGCAAAAGAAGCCCAAGGAAACCAGCTGCAGGATCTGCTCCAACTCTAGTTAAAAAAAATTCTCTTGAGCCCTGGGTTGGATATCTGCTGAATCATGCAAATGTGCCACACTGCTGCACCAACCAGCAGAAAGTTTTTTGATCGCCCCACCCGCTGACCGACAATTCATTCTGAGTAGTACTCAATGCTAGCGAGCCAAGGAGTTCTAAAATCTAGATTTTGGAGAGGCAGTGCGAACAATGAGCGCCTGGCGCCACTCCAGATTCTAAATGTATTATCCAAAGCTCCATGACTGAGCAACGAAGTCTTTATTGGCGTGGTCTGAACTGCAGACTTGATCCATTTTTAGACATGAATGTGCGAAGTTTTCTTCTGGTGGTGTGCATCTGCCTGTACCTGGCTTTGCCGTTGACCAGCGCAGGTAAGGGAATTTCAATAATCGTGTTATCGCATGGTCTCAAAAGACAGCACATACAGATTTCTGCATGGAAAATTCTGCACTCAAAATAGAGAGAAGCAAATCAAAGTGAAAATAATATTCAGACGCAGGGCTAAAAATCTGTACTTTCACAGACGGCTATCGTTAACAGAGAACAAACAAAGAACAAAGAAGTTGAAATTTCAATTCTAAACTTGCACTCCAAACTCGCACAACAAAAAATTTCAGCAAAGCGCCTTGGCTGCTTCAAGGACAGGGGGTCGCGCAGGGACATGTCCAAGCTGGTACATTTTGGCCGTCGTATGACCAGAGACTACTGCATCAGGTATTGCAAGTCATGGGATACAAATTCGCTGGCCTGCAAGCTAGCGACTGGTGCTCCTGCGGCAATTCCTACGGTCGGTATGGAAAGGCTCCTGACTGGCAATGCAGAAGCCGGTGCAAAGGCAATCGTAGACAGACATGCGGTGGAGGATGGCGCAACGAAGTCTTTGAAACAGGCTACGGTAAGTCTGCCGCTTGATATTTTTTTACCTTTTAAAGTCTTTATATTTTTACTTCCGAATGTAACACACTGCGTTACCTGGTTTTTGATCTTGGCTTCATCCTGATCATGACGATTTGTTTGAATACTTTTCACAGTGAAGGAGGAACGAGTCGGCTGTTACAAAGACAAAGCGATCAGGGACTTGGCTGGACTGATGCATTTAAACCGTTGATTTCAACGTATGAGCCGAAAGCTCTGCATCAACCACTGCAAGTCCAAAGGATTCCGGTACGCCGGTCTGCAAGCTAGCGACTGGTGCGCCTGCGGAAACTCGTACGGCTTCTATGGAAAAGCGTCGGATAGAGAGTGCAACAGTCGGTGCAGAGGCAACCCCACACAGACCTGCGGCAGCGGTTGGAGAAACGAGATCTTCAAAACTGGGATCAAGATACCGGGTAAGAGGGATTTCAGCTATTGATTAAGAGCAACAGCTCATGGCGAGTAAGAGAGTTCAACACACACTGAAGCTCACAGATACTTCAATCTGTATCCCGAAACTGTACTCAGTCCTATCTACCTCATGCATGCATGTTACCCGATTGGATTACCCACTCCGCTTTTATGTTTCCTTAGACGGAGCGGAGCGAGATTTACCAAACACTTGATTTGACGGCAGTGTCTCTGGGCTTTCTGTTAGTGGTGTTAGATGCAAGGGTGGACGTTCTGTTTGACTTGGCTGCTGAATTAGAGATGGCGGTTGCACAGCTATGGCTACGCATGACAATTTACGCATAGATTTCTACACCGAATTTTAGTGGCTAACCCCAAACGAATCGGATGCGACAAGGACAAGGGCTCCAGAAGGGACCTGCCAAAGCTTTTCCATTTTGACAAGCGTATGGAGAGAAACTACTGCATTGACTTCTGCAAGTACAAAGGATATAGATACGCTGGTCTTCAGGCTAGCGACTGGTGCACCTGCGGTAATTCCTACGGTCGCTATGGAAAGGCTCCTGACAGCCAGTGTAACAGCCGTTGCGAGGGCAATCCCAAGCAGAGATGCGGCGGCGCCTGGCGCAACGAAATCTATGAAACCGGCCTGGGTAAGTCTGCTGCGCGGGAGATTCTTTTTTTAGCTCTTAGACAACCGAGGACCGTGTTGGTGCTTGTGGACAGTCGGTCCAATCCCGACGGACGGACGACACCCACCCGAAATTTAATCCCTGTACCAATGGGATACAAACAGACACCGCATAAAACTGAAAATCCCCCAATCATTTTCCAATACAGGTGGAACCAAGTAAATTCTGCATGGTTAAACCAGATCGAAAGCTGAAAAACTTTAACTGAAAAATAAACTGATTTGTTAGCTGAACTCTAAAAGAGAAGACTTACTGTGGTGACGGTCCTTTTCTTTCCTTCGCATGCAACTCAAATGGCAAAGAAATGACACCAATTGCGACTGAATTTGAAAGAATAAAAATTGGACGTTGATTGAACGACCCTTTAAGAAGCAATAATTCAAAAGCGCATATTTTTCGGTATTTATTTGCCATTGTTTTATTTCGCGAATCCGCTTCCGAGGAATCCGCTTCCAGCCAGCAGCAAACGCAAGAAGTCCTAGCAGAGGTTCAATTCCACTTTTAGATAGTGGAATTGAACCCTAGTTTTACACCAGGGGGCGCCCCTGTCTATGAGGTGAGCACCCCTGTCTATGAGGTGAGCGCCCCTGTCTATGAGGTGAGCGCCCCTGTCTATGAGGTGAGCGCCCCTGTCTATGAGGTGAGCGCCCCTGTCTATGAGGTGGGCGCCCCTGTCTATGAGGTGAGCACCCCTGTCTATGAGGTGGGCGCCCCTGTCTATGAGGTGAGCGCCCCTGTCTATGAGGTGAGCGCCCCTGTCTATGAGGTGGGCGCCCCTGTCTATGAGGTGAGCACCCCTGTATATGAGGTGGGCGCCCCTGTCTATGAGGTGGGCGCCCCTGTCTATGAGGTGGGCGCCCCTGTCTACGCTTCCTGAAATGCCGGTTGCTCCTTAATTGTGCCAGAATAGACAGCTGAATTTCCAGAAACGGAAAGAAAAGTTTATTCATCGTTTCTATCTAATTCGGGCATACTGAAGTGTTTATTAAAGTACTACACTACTTTTATTAACTAATAAATAAAAAATATTTAAACACAAAATTACCAAATTTTTAATTTTAAAAAACAAAAAATGACACAAAAGACAAACGTACGAAAAGGGACACAAAAAAAGCAAATTAAGAGACAACGTAAGCAAAAGCTGACGCCCTTGCAAGAGTTGTAGGCTTAGATGGAACAGAAGTCCGGAAACCTTGTGTGTGTGTGTGTGTGTGTGTGTGTGTGTGTGTGTGTGTGTGTGTGTGTGTGTGTGTGTGAATGTCTGTATTGGCTCCATCTCTAGGCCATCCACGCCGCAACCATGCCGTTGTCTTCGCGGAAAACCTCTTGCACGCATTATTTATTGGTCCGGCTGTCGTGTTCCCTTATCAATTGGCTCTCAACGCCATTTTGCTCATTAGCGGATTGCAAGAGGCGTCTTCATTCAACCACTTTAGTGGAAAATTGGGTAGCACATCAGGAAAAATTGTAGCGCGTTGCTGTAGATGCTTTTGCCATAAATAGAGCCGAGAGAGGGAGCTGCAGTCAGCCAGCCGTCCCATCCAAACTAGTTGCTCTAGCAGACCCCACTGACTCGCTTCTCTATCCGGATGTTTGCGCGCGTCTTTGCCCCTCTGCTGCTGCCGGCGCTGCTGCTGCTCCAGCCAGCCGCCTGCTGCAGGCAGCCCGTCAAATTCCACCCGATCCTCGCCTCCAACTGCGTGTCGCCCGCCTACTACCAGCGCCTCGCCCTCGGCATCGCCACCTGCGCTGCTCGCTGCCGGGATGCTCCGAGGTGCCGCGCCTTCGCCATGGAGGCCGTCCAAGCCTCGGACCGCCTGCTCTGCCTGCTGTTCTCGTTCGACGCCTGCAGCTCGCAGCTGCTGCTCGATCCTCCCAGCTCGTGGGACGGGCCCGGCGGCTGCGCCAGCAAGAAGCTCCGAGTGTTCGTAAAAGCAGTCGGAGGGTGCAGAGCCGGGCCGACTCTGTCCCGCCGACTACAAGTGGGCGAGCGGCGTCAGCGGCAGCCGCTTCAAGGCGTCGCTGTACAAGGCTGGTAGGAATGGGCGGACAGGCAATTGGAGCGCTCAAGCCGACAGCTGCCGGAGCCGCGTGAGCATCTCGGACGGAACGGACATGCCGCTGACGAAGCTCGCCGACCTCAGCAACGTCGAGGAGCTCCAGGATGTGAGGGCGTCGACAGGTCTGACCAACAGTGAGCAAATCTGGGTGAGCGCGTCGATTCTGAGCAACGGCAGCTGGACGTGGGCCGACTGCGGCTGGCCGCTGCCGCCCCAAACAGCTGACAGTGGCGGAGTCTGGAATTCAGCACCCAAAATTGCATTCGAAGAGGGGCTTCATGCTAGAATAAAAAATTTTGTCTTGAATGACCTTCAAGGTTCAAACTTGCTGTACGGAGCCTGCGAATGCGTCGATCCGTTCTGGCACTTCACTGGTTGACAAAATAGTCAGGAAGATGTAGACAGATATAAACGATCCCTTTTTATAGATAAAAATATTGATAGATAGATAGATAAGTAGATAGATACGCTCGTAGATAGATAGATAGTCTCCTATGTCACCTGTGCTTTGAAGGTTTTGCTTACCAAATACACACTTTAAGCCCATGAACAGTGCAAAACAGGCATAAATTTATTGTATTGTGGGCCTTGGCTTTATTCTTTGCTAACTCAAAAATATCAACTATGTAATCACAATGAATTACTCTGTAATTCGTATCATTTTGCGGATGTAGTTTGAGTTGTAGTACGAAAATTTCACAACAATACTCAAATTGATCCTAAGCTTGAGCTAGGGAAAAAGCAATAGAGGATACTGCATAAAATTTTGTATCAGAAACTGTAGCATACAAAAACTTAAAGAAGAGACAGCACACAGAAAGAAATTCAAAATTATTCCATTAAAAGTATCAAAGCAAAGCATCAAATCAGGTGTGACCACACCCGAGCAGCTTGTTTTCCTCTATGCAACAAGCGTCTTCTAAGATGAAAATACAACTCAACAAAAAACATAGATAGATCATTTTGCAATTACTAGTATATAGTTTGTACTACTCAGCGCCTCGACTGCTTAAGTAGTATGCAATTCTAAACTTTATTCGGAACAAAAAAGGATGACAAAGAAAGAAAAATTAACTTGTACTTACTTTTAAAGTACTTGAGAGTCTGCGAAAAAAATCCGTAAAAACTGAAATCTGAAGCTGTCGCAACGCAGCGCATATTTTCCAAGCAGCTTTAAGAATCTCTGTTTACATAGTTTCAGGCATTGCTACAGAAGCCTAGCAGGTTTGCAAACTCTCGTTTGGTTGTTCGCTCTAAGCCCGTTGCTCAAATATCAACAGCTCAACTGTCTTGAAGAGGACCAGATTTCTGCTGAGAAATTACTTAACGGTGTGTCTTTCTCACTCACCGATGATTTCCAACGTAAGACATCGCATCATTTGATCCCAAAATGCGTCTCCACTCAGCTTATTCAGTCAATTAAGAAGCAAGTACTAAGAAAATTTCAAAAAAAGGTACTGCGAAAGATTTTGCCATAATAAGAGCCGAGAGAGGGAGCTGCAGTCAGCCAGCCGTTCCATAAAAGCCAGCTGCTCCAGCAAACCCCACTGACTCGCTTCTCTACCCAGATGTTGGCTAGGGTCTTGGCTCCTCTGCTGCTGCCGCTGCTGCTGCTGAGCCGGCCAGCCGCCTGCTGCACACGGCCAGCCGCCTTCCACGCCGTCCTCACCTCCAACTGCGTGTCGCCCGCCCACTACAAGCTTCTTCACGTCGGACCCCACTTCGAGTCGGGCTTCGCCACCTGCGCTGCTCGCTGCCGGGATGCTCCGAGGTGCCGCGCCTTCGCCATGGAGGCCGTCCAAGCCTCGGACCGCCTGCTCTGCCTGCTGTTCTCGTTCGACGCCTGCAGCTCGCAGCTGCTGCTCGATCCTCCCAGCTCGTGGGACGGGCCCGACGGCTGCACCAGCAAGAAGCTCCGAGTGTTCGTCAAGCAGTCGGAGGGTGCAGAGCCGGGCCGACTCTGTCCCGCCGACTACAAGTGGGCGAGCGGCGTCAGCGGCAGCCGCTTCAAGGCGTCGCTGTACAAGGCTGGTAGGAATGGGCGGACAGGCAATTGGAGCGCTCAAGCCGACAGCTGCCGGAGCCGCGTGAGCATCTCGGACGGGACGGACATGCCGCTGACGAAGCTCGCCGACCTCAGCAACGTCGAGGAGCTCCAGGATGTGAGGGCGTCGACAGGTCTGACCAACAGTGAGCAAATCTGGGTGAGCGCGTCGATTCTGAGCAACGGCAGCTGGACGTGGGCTGACTGCGGATGGCCGCTGCCGCCTCTGCTCATTGCAAATGGTGGAGTCTGGAGTTCGAATCCTAAAAGCGTATACAAACTTCACCGCTATGCCAGGATAAAAGATTTGGGTTTAAACGACAACATGAGTTGGAGAGAATTCTACGGAGCCTGCGAATGCATCGATCCGTTCTGGCACTTCACTGCCTGATTCTGGAACTTAATGGAAGGGAAACGATCTTTTCTCTCTATTTAATCCTTTTCAGATATACGAGGAAGATTAATTAACTGATAGATATATAGATATAAATTTATCTTGTCCCAATTTGCTAAATTAAAATAAAATATAAATGTTATAATAATCATCAGTAAAGAAGTCTCCCGACAGGAAAAACTTTTTCACGACGGGAGACGAAATAAACGAAAAATGTTTTTGATTATCTTAACTGACAGTATTTTTACATGTGTATTATGAATACAATTTAATTGAATACAATATTACTGAAACGGGCCAGTTTGAATGACTGTGGAACAAGAGATCATTGGGAACATTGTGTTGAATGTGTATTGAAAACCTCACCAAGTGGTCCTGAAAAATATATCATGTTACACTTTATAATAATGACTTTGCCAACTATTGGGCTTGGGGTTGCACAAGTCATAGAGGTTCCGGTGTTTTGAATAATTTTTTGTGGAGGTTTTGAGGTGTTGCGGGGGTTTTGAGGTGTTTCGGGGGTTTTGAGGTGTTGCAGGGGTTTTGAAGTGTTGCGGGGGTTTTGAGGTGTTGCAGGGGTTTTGAAGTGTTGCGGGGGTTTTGAGGTGTTTCGGGGGTTTTGATGTGTTTCGGGGTTTTGAGGTGTTTCGGGGTTTTGAGGTGTTGCGGGGTTTTGAGGTGTTTCGGGGGTTTTGAGGTGTTTCGGGGTTTTGAGGTGTTGCGGGGTTTTGAGGTGTTTCGGGGGTTTTGAGGTGTTTCGGGGGTTTTGAGGTGTTGCAGGGGTTTTGGGGTTTTGTTGGGTTTTAAGGGTTTGCAGGTTTTTGAGGGTTGGCGAGGTTTTGAGGTTTTGCGGGGTTTTCAGGTTTTGCGGGGTTTTGAGGTTTTGCGGGGGTTTTGAGGTTTTGCAGTGGTTTTGAGGTTTTGCGGGGTTTTCAGGTTTTGCGGGGTTTTGAGGTTTTGCGGGGGTTTTGAGGTTTTGCAGGGGTTTTGAGGTTTTGCGGGGGCGTTAGCTTCGCTGAGACCATTCGAAGATTTAATTCTCGAGGTTTACTGTCTCGCACGTCAGAAAAAAAGCAAAAGAGCACTTAGACCTTCAAACTGTTCAATTCAACTCCTCGTAGGACTTGGGAAAACAACAGAATGTTAGCAACAAAGTAGATATGTACAAAGTCAGCTGCATCAGCCAGAGCAGACTCTCGGTGAGAAACAGGGGCCAATAAGCGTGCGCCAGATCAAACAGCAAGCCGCCGATAAGTGGGGACGCCAAAATGCCCAAACCGCCGGCAGCCAAGGTCACGGAGCCGGCAGTGACGAGGTCAAGCCGGGTCACTTCGGCCGCTGCCGGATAAGTGAAAGTCAAACTGAGCTGGACAAAGACTCCAATCAGGCAGCCAACAGTCAGGGCGGCGGCGTAGGACGTCGAGGCGGTGAACCACCAGATTCCAGTTAGCGAAGCCATGCCGCCCGCCGCCACCATGTGGACGATCAACAGTCGTCCGGTGATGCGATCGCCGAGCAGGCAGGCAGCCAGGCAGACTGCGATCTCGCCGAGCGCGTAGGCAACCATCAGGCTGGCTGAATCGGTCAGCGAGTGCCCGGCAAGGCGCATGTACATCACCAGGTTGGTGCGCAGGGCGAACCAGCAGGCGTAGTTGAGCAGCTTGCCGACGAACCAGATCCCAATTTGAGGTCGTTGAAGCAGCTGGCTGGCGGTGCAGCAGCGCCAGACCGAGGACGGGCTCAACGTCGGCTGTTTGGCATCTGACGAATCGCGCGGCTGTTCCTGGCAACATCCGGACTTCTTGACGTCGCTGAAGTCTAGCAGGCTAGCGGCTGACTGCGGCTTCAACAGGCAGGCTAGAAGAGAGCCAGCCAGCCCGACAATGCCCGCCATGATGCGCATGGCGCCTCGCCAGCCAAACCGGTTGATCAGCCTGGCCACGCTCGGGTTGAAGATCAGCGCTGCGCTGGGATAGCCGATCTGAGTTCGTGGGTGGGAGAAATCGGATAGACACTAGTTTAGTTGGGTGCGTCAGTAATTCGAAGGACGAAGGGGACCTATGCGGGAGTGTCACCTGTTAGACGGGAGTGCCACCTGTTAGACGGGAGTGTCACCTGTTAGACAGGGTGGTCACCTGTTAGACAGGAGCTTCGCCTGTTAGACAGGAGTGTCACCTGTTAGACAGGAGTGTCACCTGTTAGACAGGAGTGTCACCTGTTAGACAGGGTGGTCACCTGTTAGACAGGAGCGTCGCCTGTTAGACAGGAGTGTCACCTGTTAGCCAAAAGTGTCACGTGTTAGACAGGAGTGTCGCCTGTTAGACAGGAGTGTCACCTGTTAGACAGGAGTGTCTCAACAGTTAGACAGGAGTGTCACCTGTTAGACAGGAGTGTCTCAACAGTTAGACAGGAGTGTCACCTGTTAGACAGGAGTGTCACCTGTTAGACAGGAGTGTCTCAACAGTTAGACAGGAGTGTCACCTGTTAGACAGGAGTGTCTCAAAAGTTAGACAGGAGTGTCACCTGTTAGACAGGAGTGTCTCAACAGTTAGACAGGAGTGTCACCTGTTAGACAGGAGTGTCTCAACAGTTAGACAGGAGTGTCACCTGTTAGACAGGAGTGTCTCAACAGTTAGACAGGAGTGTCACCTGTTAGACAGGAGTGTCTCAACAGTTAGACAGGAGTGTCACCTGTTAGACAGGAGTGTCTCAACAGTTAGACAGGAGTGTCACCTGTTAGACAGGAGTGTCTCAACAGTTAGACAGGAGTGTCACCTGTTAGACAGGAGTGTCTCAACAGTTAGACAGGAGTGTCACCTGTTAGACAGGAGTGTCTCAATAGTTAGACAGGAGTGTCACCTGTTAGACAGGAGTGTCTCAATAGTTAGACAGGAGTACTTGCATTAGGACTGAATTATTTAAAATACTTTAGACGTAACCATAAAAAGTCAGGCCTATATGTGTGTCCGTTCCACCAACCTGAAACAAAGATGTAGCCAGCACGTGCCACGGATGCCCCACCGGAAAATACTCAGCCAACGAGCTGAGCACGACTCCGTGCAGAGCGCAGGAGCAGACGCCATAGATCAGCGAATAGCTGAGAAAGAAGAGCGGCACGAGGCTCTGGCTGGCTGTGAGGAGCAGCGAGGCGCCCATGCCCAGGCAGGACAGCGCTGCCACCAGGCGCCACCAGCTGACGCACTGGGCCAACAGGGCGGTAGAAGCGGGCAGAAAAATGTACGGCACTGAAGATGTGACAACGGTGACCCAGTTTAGCAGTAGCAGAGTCGAGTTGGTCTCTTCCCTGATGGCCACCAAGTAGGTGCCAAAACTATGGGGCACTGAGGCTTCAACTAGGATCAATAGCGAAGTGGCCACGCAGATCAGAGCGTGCCAAAAGCTGCATTTGTTTATATTGGTGTCCTCCACCGCAGGGGCACTTGAACTCGACGAATTAGTTGGCTGAAGTTCAAGCTCCTGCCTGTTCTCATCGGCATTGTCGACTTGTGTCGGTGGTGCCAGTGTCGTTGACATTTTCTTAGAAAAATAATTGATAAACTTGCGCAGTTGAAGTTTAACTAAACTTTAAGTAAGGCTTGACATGACACTCGAGCTGCAGTGTTCTGTTCTAACTAAAGCTAAACCCTTTCAGTGTTTTATATATAATACACAAACTGGCTTCCCGCTTCTTTGACGTGCTTTTGACCGACTGTACCCGATCTTCTTCTCTTCTGCCCCTGCCCCCTGATCTCTCTTTCTTTCTCTCTCGCTATGTTTCGTTTTTTCTTTCCACAGAAAAGCCGAACCTGCTGAGCGCATTGGACACAATAGAGTTGAGTAGCCTTGCCCCAAGAAATTGCATTTGCAGATACAATTGAGTAGCGGATTTTTTTGGGGCGCACGCTGTGTACATGAGAGCAGAAAGATCACCGCCGCTCCCTATATTCAGCGGATCCTCTTCCTGGGACAAGTTTAATCGATTGATTTCTTTAAAAATATATCTAGACAGGAAAGGATTGGTATCGATAATCCCTTTAACCTCTCTAACCAAGTGGTCTTTCACTGGCTTTACACTTGCATAGTGAGAGCGAACATACAAATTAACAAAAATCATTCCATAAATGTAATATTGATTTTAAGCGAACATTTCCAGAACGTAAATCCATATTTGGTAACTATTTTTACAAAAAAACCACCCATTGCTTTTTATCGCATTTGTTAAATTTTTTTTCAAGTACGGTATTCCATTTTGATCACATTTTCATTTGACAAAAAGTTAAAGAATCACAAATTATACTTCATAGCTACTCTTAGTAGCTTAGTTTACTCCTTGCACGCATTTGATCTCAATTTGACATCGTCGAAAGAAAAAACTCACTAGCAAAAAAAGCTTGAAAATTGAAATTCTAAAAAGTTCTGATGAAATGTTTAATATTTTTTTAATTTTTAAATTTATATATTTATTGTGCATTTATAAATATAAAAAATTTAAAATGATTGGTTACAAGTTATAAGCCTGTATAATAGTTTTGTTTAAATTTGTATCAAAAACCTAAAAACATTGATTGCATAACTAGAATATGAAAAATAAATAGAAAACTATGTGCGAATAGTCTACTAATAGTAATGTAAAATAATTTCGCTTAATCACGATAAAAAATAAGATTATGAAAATTTATTTCACTGAATAAAATAGGTTGTTGTACAAATCTATGGGTGTCGACTTAGTTTTAAAGAATAATAATTTTGATTTGGGACTTTCTATATAAGTAACGTTTGATAGTATGACCATTAAAAAAATTAGTCCAAGGATTCTAGATTTCGGGGCTAGAACTCGGGACCTACCGGTCATAAATCAGACGCCCTAACAGCTAAGCCTACAACTCCTATTGTAAGGCGATTGAAAAAAAATTGCTTGAATAAAATTGATTGAATAACAGAAAAAAACTTGTCAACGAAACAATAAAAATGTCAGTTAAAATAGTTTGATATCGATACATATCGTGTCAAGATAGGATACTAGACCAGCTGCACCAAGCTGTCAATCCACTGCGCCCAGTTGTTGCCAAGCTCCAAACAGCGGCATGCATAGTTGAGCGTACTGAACGAGTCGATCACAAACTTCAGACAGGCCGACGACACCCCAGCCTCGCTAGCTTCCCTCGACAGAATCTTCCCAAGATTTTCGTCGATCAAATCCCTAGCTGGCCTGCCAAGTAGCTTCATCAAAGCTAGACAGCTGGTCAGCATGTCCAGAACAGTCCTGGCAACCGACTCGCCCAGGGATGTCAGGCCGCTGTGCCGCAGCTTGGCTTCCCAGCAGCTGGACACGAGTTGAGGAATCCCTAGGACTGTCAGGTTGCTTGTTGACCAGGCTATTTCACAAGTTGCGCCGGAAATTAGCGCCTCGAATTCGGCTGACTTTTCGGTGCAGCTCAAACGGAAGGCTGGGCGGCGGGTTGCGAAGTGAAATCCCAATGTTAAGAACAATTTTAAATTCAATTAGTGTTCGCAGACTTAAATTGAAAAGTTTTAAACTTTAGGAATTCAGATATTTTAAGACGTCATCTTTTTTAGATGGTCTATTTCCTTAGTTAGGTATTTTTACATTAGTTGGAAACTAGATTCTCCATAATCTGACACAGGATTCCCCTGATCTGGCACGGGATTCCCCTAATCTGACACGGGATTCTCAAGAATCTGACACAGCATTCCCCTGATCTGACACGGGATTCCCCTAATCTGACAAGGGATTCTCCATAATCTGACACAGGATTCCCCTGATCTGACACGGGATTCCCCTAATCTGACACGGGACTCTCAAGAATCTGACACAGCATTCCCCTGATCTGACACGGGATTCCCCTAATCTGACACGGGATTCTCAAGAATCTGACACAGCATTCCCCTGATCTGACACGGGATTCTCCATAATCTGACTCGGAATTCCCCTAAACTGACATGGGATTCCCCCTAATCTGACAAGGAATTCCCCTAATATGACACAGGTTTACCCTATTCCGACACGGGATCCCCCTAATCTGACCAGTATTCTCACAATATGACACGGGATTTCCCTAATCTGACAAGGGAATCCCTTATTCTGACACAGGATTACCCTATTCCGACACGGGATATCCCTCATCTGACCAGTATTCTCACAATATGACACGGGATTCCCCCTAATCTGACACGGGATTCCCCCTAATCTGACACAGGATTTCCCTAATCTGACACAGGATTTCCCTAATCTGACACGGGATTCCCCTAAACTGACACGGGATCCCCCTAAACTGACATGGGATTCCCCTAAACTGACACGGGATCGCCCTAAACTGACATGGGATTCCCCCAATCCTGACAGAGGATTCACATAGGCTGAAAATAAATCTATCATGATAAGAGAACTACTCACGGATCCGTCTCGAACCGAACAGCAGCTCTTCAAATTCAGAACCGTCTGGGCGTTCGCGACAGGTGGCTACGAGGTTTCGTTGTTTGCCATCATCGTCAGCGGCGCACAGGCGACGCTCGAGGTCGCGAAGAAACGAGCCGAAAGCGCGGCTGTCACTTTCACCCGTACTTATTGCTTGGTTTACCTGAGTCAAATAGGTTTTTACTTGTCTTTCGTCGTTTTGAATATTATGGCGCTAAAATTTGCTGAGATGGAAGTGGCACGGGGACAAATTAAAAAGGGAGACAAGAAAAAGGCTGAAATGGAGGGAGTGGAGGGGAGATAAGCAACACGCTGAGATGCAGGGAGTGGACTGAGAGGTAGATAGGGGAGATGAGCAGCACGCTGAGATGCAGGGAGTGGACGGAGAGGTAGATAGGGGAGATAAGCAACAGACTGAGATGCAGGGAGTGGAGGGAGAGATAGATAGGGGAGACAGGCAACACGCTGAGATGCAGGGAGTGGAGAAGAGAGGTAGATAGAGAAGATAAGCAACAGGCTGAGATGGAGGTAGTGGACGTAGAGGTAGTATTTCAGGCAGACCATCATCTCGAACTTACTTGCTCCGCGGAGAGTACCAGATCATCAACAAACCGAGTCACACGTCGCGGAATCGGTCCAGCATCATCACCATCATCACCAAACGCATCGTCCCAGTCTCCAAGCGACAATCCAACCTGCAAGCGCCCGTTAACATCAACGGACACCCTGGCCGACACTTCAACATCCAACTGGTCGGCATGAATAGCCAATGTCAATGTTGTCAATCTCCGATTACGTCTAGCTATGGGACTTTCGCCCTGATAGAAGGTCACTGACAGGCTGGCCTGATTGGGCCAATAAGGCGACAGGGTCACCTGCCGACGAGTCGGAATGGTCCGGTTGCGCTCCGCTATGCGTAAGAACCGACCTCCAGCCAGTTCTACGCCAATACTCAAGGTGAGAACGTCTAGTAGAAGCAAGTCAAGATCACGTGATCTGGCTTCTTTTTCGGCGATGACAACTTTCCCAGGCGCTTTCGTTTCCATTTGTTCGTTGTCAGAATCGGCGAGCAGAGCAGCGATGTCGCCGAGGTCAGACGAATCGGATTCTTCGTCCCAGCTGGACTCATCGGACGATGCTTCGGAATCGGCGGTGACCACGGCGGCTTCGGCGCGGCCTCGCATTGCCAACGCTCGACAAGGTACAGCGCCACCAAAGCGAGCGCTCAGGTCCTGCCGCTGCTGCTGTGGCTGCATCTGCGTTTGAGTCAACCGTTGACCGCGAAAGCAGTCTTTTACTCGTAGAGCAGCAATATCTCGCTCCGCTACCATAATTTGCGGAGGAGGCGGTGGAGGCGGAGGAGGCGGTGCAGGCGGACGAGGTGGAGGCGGCGCCGGCTGAGGTGCCGGCCGCTGGATGCCAGCAGCAGCAGCAGCACCTGGCATTGCTGTCAGAGCAGGGGCAATATTCGCACGCATTAACGAGCTGACTGCGTTGGACGCTTTAGCAAGCGAAACTGGCAGTGGAGCAGCGGCGGCACGGTCGCCTATAAATTGAAGATATTCTTAGAAAGGCTGCGAGCAGTTTTTAATACCATCCCAATCAGTCTATTTCGAGCTTTTCTGCAACCCATCTTTGACGTTAAAATCGGCTTTGTCTATTTATCTATATATAGGTCCACCTTATCGATACGTCTTTCTACCTGTCTGTATGTCAGTATGTCTGTCTGTCTATCTATCTATCTATCTATCTATCTATCTATCTATCTATCTATCTATCTATCTATCTATCTATCTCTCTATCTATCTATCTATCTATCTATCTATCTATCTATCTATCTATCACTGATCACATTGATAGATAGATAGATTGACAATTCTTTTCTGCTTTTCGTTTTTTAACTACCCGTGTTTAATTTTACGACAATCTAATATAAAAAAATACATTAAAAAATTAGCACCAATTTTGTGTGCACAACCTTATAATAATAATAATAATAATAATAATAATAATAATAATAATAATAATATTTATCGATCCATTATTCAATCAAGATCTCTACCTATCTATCTGACTGCCTGCATAGCGTGCAATGGTTGCCCTATATGTTCTGAGCTGCCTTCACACAGGGGCAGGCTCAATAGGATTAAAAAGTCGAGAAATTTGTTCTGTGTCCTGCTATGAATTATAAAAATTGTGTTTAAGAGCACTACCTCGATCGAAGCTTGGAGCCCTTTTTCCTATAGCTTGCATTCCTCTGTAAGGCCTAGTAGCATAATCTAGCTGTGCGGCAGCGGACTCTTCAGCTCCAACATCTAAACTAGCGAAGGCTGCCGGCGAGCCAGCAGTTGATTGGCGCGATGCCACGGGCTCTCGCAAGTCAGCCGGAGTCCTCATTGCAGCAGCTGAAATTGATATTGAAATAGCATTAAGCGCCTTCCGTGCTTGTTGATTTGCCATAGTTGTTCTAGATAATTGGCACACTGTATCTGCCCAAAGTAATTGTCACTATTTAGCTGCCCTAGATAATTGGCACCGTTTAGCTGCCCTAGATAATTGTCACCGTTTAGCTGCCCTAGATAATTGTCACCGTTTAGCTGCCCTAGATATTTGCCACCCTGCAGCTACCCTAGATAATTGGCACCCTGCAGCTGCCCTAGATAATTGTCACCCTGCAGCTGCCCTAGATAATTGCCACCCTGCAGCTGCCCTAGATAATTGGCACCCTGCAGCTGCCCTAGATAATTGGCACCCTGCAGCTGCCCTAGATAATTGCCACCCTGCAGCTGCCCTAGATAATTGGCACCCTGCAGCTGCCCTAGATAATTGCCACCCTGCAGCTGCCCTAGATAATTGGCACCCTGCAGCTGCCCTAGATAATTGCCACCCTGCAGCTGCCCTAGATAATTGTCACTGTTTAGCTGCCCTAGATAATTGCCACCCTGCAGCTGCCCTAGATAATTGTCACCCTGCAGCTGCCCTAGATACCCTATATAATTGGCACCCTGCAGCTGCCCTAGATAATTGTCACCCTGCAGCTGCCCTAGATAATTGGCACCCTGCAGCTGCCCTAGATAATTGTCACCCTGCAGCTGCCCTAGATAATTGTCACCCTGCAGCTGCCCCACATAATTGTCACCCTGCAGCTGCCCTAGATAATTATCACCCTGCAGCTGCCCTAGATAATTGTCACCCTGCAGCTGCCCTAGATAATTGTCACCCTGCAGCTGCCCTAGATAATTGTCACCCTGCAGCTGCCCTAGATAATTGGCACCCTGCAGCTGCCCTAGATAATTGGCACCCTGCAGCTGCCCCACATAATTATCACCCTGCAGCTGCCCTAGATAATTATCACCCTGCAGCTGCCCTAGATAATTGTCACCCTGCAGCTGCCCTAGATAATTGTCACCCTGCAGCTGCCCTAGATAATTGTCACCCTGCAGCTGCCCTAGATAATTGTCACCCTGCAGCTGCCCTAGATAATTGCCACCCTGCAGCTGCCCTAGATAACTGGCACCCTGCAGCTTCCCTAGATATTTGCCACCCTGCAGCTGCCCTAGATAATTGGCACCCTGCAGCTGCCCTAGATACCCTAGATAACTGGCACCCTGCAGCTTCCCTAGATAATTGCCACCCTGCAGCTTCCCTAGATAATTGCCACCCTGCAGCTTCCCTAGATAATTGCCACCCTGCAGCTTCCCTAGATTATTGCCACCCTGCAGCTGCCCTAGATAATTGCCGCCCTGCAGCTGCCCTAGATAATTGCCACCATGCAGCTGCCCTAGATAATTGGCACCCTGCAGCTGCCCTAGATACCCTATATAATTGGCACCCTGCAGCTTCCCTAGATAATTGCCGCCCTGCAGCTGCCCTAGATAATTGGCACCCTGCAGCTTCCCTAGATAATTGCCACCCTGCAGCTGCCCTAGATAATTGCCACCCTGCAGCTGCCCTAGATAATTGGCACCCTGCAGCTGCCCTAGATACCCTAGATAACTGGCACCCTACAGCTGCACAAGATTCTAATCCTAAACATATTACAAGTATAGCCTACGGGATCGCTCTACTCGTAGGTGCTGCTGCTGTAGCTGCATCTGGAGCGGTGGAATCCAGCTGCATCGCAAAGCAGCCATCACTGGCATTGCTTGGACATGACGCGGAGGAGGCGGTGGCTGAGTTGCTGGCTGCTGAATGCCAGCAGCAGCAGCAGCAGCAATCGGCTCTGCCGCCCCAGCAGGGGCAATATTCGCATCCATTGGCGAGCTGACTGCGTCAGCAGCTTCAGAATGCCAAATTGGTGGGGCAGCAGAGGCGTCGTAGTCGCCTAAAAACAACAATGCAAAAATAGAAAAACTCAAGTTTCATAGAATCTATGGTTGATGTGGACAGCAGTCCAATTTTTTCGATTCTTTTTACGCTTTTCTATCGCCCTTCTGCGTTCAAGCTTACGAAGGACTACCTCTGTTCGCACAGTTGAGATTTGAATTTACACTCTTTCGGAACCCATCCCGCTTTCTTGATGCTCAATCGGCTATGTTTATTTGTACACACTACTTTATCTATCCTTCTATCCATCCATCCATCTATCTATTTAACTATCTATCTATCTATCTTTCTATCTTTCTATCTATCTGTCTGTCTGTCTGTTTGTCTGTTTGTCTGTCTGTCTGTCTGTGTGTGTCTGTCTGTGTGTGTCTGTCTGTCTGTCTGTCTATCTATCTATCTATCTATCTATCTATCTATCTATCTATCTATATATTTATCTATCTATCTATCTATCTATCTATCTATCTATCTATCTATCTATCTATCTATCTATCTATCTATCTATCTATCTATCTATTTATTTATTTATCTATCTATCTATCTATCTATTTATCTATCTATCTATCTATCTATCTATCTATCTATCTATCTATCTATCTATCTATCTATCTATGATAGATAGTTCCATATTTATTTGCAGTTCCATATTTATTTGCAGTTCCATATTTATTTGCAGTTCCATATTTATTTGCAGTTCCATATTTATTTGCAGTTCCAGTCATGGCGATGTACCGCGAGACGACTGCTGCAGTTTCGACACCGGACGGCCTGTCGGACTTCTTCGAGACATCCTCCGGGGTGCTCCAGGGAGATACGCTGGCGCCGTTCCTGTTTATTCTGGTGCTTGATTGGGTGCTACGGACTGCTCTGCCTACCAACGACGACGGCTTTCTGCTGCGGCGACGCGTGGGTCGACGTCAACCGGAGAGGCGGCTCAGCGTGCTTGGCTACGCCGACGATCTCGCCCTGCTGTCCTCGACCGTCGAGGGCGCCCAACGGCAGCTGGACAGGCTGGTTGCCGTTGCAGCGAGTGTCGGCCTGGTGGTCAACGCGCAGAAGACCGTCGTGCTCTGCGTGCCGAGCAACATCGAGGCTGCAATTTCCTGCCGAGGCGCTGACGGCCAGGCGAAAGAACTTCCGCGCTGTCAGCAGTTCGTCTACCTCGGCGGTCTGGTCCCTGACGTCCGCGAAGACCTGCGGCGTCGCCGAGGACTTGCATGGGCTGCCTTCCGTTCGATAAGGTCAGTCCTGCAGTCCGAGGCCCTGCCAGATCGCCAGAGGGCGGCGCTGTTTCGGGCGGTGATCGAGACCGTCCTGCTGTACAACGCCGAGACCTGGACGCTGACAGACTCGCTCGAGCAACAAGTCGATGCGGCGCACGCTGGCCTGCTGCGCGCCGCCTTCAAGATCAGCTACGAGCGGGTTTCCAACGCGGCACTCTATCGCCGCGCCGGCCTGGACCGTCCAAGTCAACTTTTGCGCCGACGGCGACTCCAGCTGGCAGGCCACGTCATCCGCGCCGAGTCGTACTGCCCTGAGCCGGTGCAGGAGGTGCTGCTGCTCACGCTGCAGGCGCCCTACCGGCGAGGACAAGCGTGAACTCGGCGTTTCGTCGATTGCCTGCTGGCTGACGCCGGCGCCCCCGATTCTGCCGGCGGCGCGGCCTTTGTTCGCGGCCAGGCCCTGAGGCGCGCCCTGTGACGCTGCTTTCAACATCTTGACAGCGTACTTTGTTGTTGTTGTTGTATCTATCTATCTATCTATCTATCTATCTATCTATCTATTTATCTATCTATCTATCTATCTATCTATCTATCTATCTATCTATCTATCTATCTATCTATCTATCTATCTATCTTTCTATCTATCTATCTATCTATCTATCTATCTATCTATCTGTCTACGTACTCTGTATCTTGGCTGTCCTAAATAGCGCCCCATGGTTGCCCTAGATAATTTTCAAGCTACTTTCAGACAGGGAAGACTGAGGGACACCCATAATAGAGGCACAAGAGAGGAGGCGAAATGCACACATATATCCAGGAGTTGCAGAATAAACAATCAAAGCTAGAGAAGATTGTCGGCGGCTTATAGCTTACACGAAATCATCTCGCACATTTTATCAATCATCATGGAAGCTGAATCTCCCAATGCAGACTCGTCGGCATCTGGAAAAGGAGTCAGCCGTGTGTTTTATTAGATGAGTGCGAATGTCTTTCTGGCTGACGTACTTAATCTAACTAAATAGTAATAAAATTTACCAAAATGAGTGGCACCCGCTACTTCAGGTTCAGCCATGCTAAAGTCCAAGCTCGGCTCCTCTAAATAAATGTTTTTTTATTAATCAAATAAAGTACAAAGTTAAATTAGGCAGATTGAAAAGCATTTAAGCTCGTACTTACCAGCATCATCACCATCAGTAGCAGCAATAGCATACAAATTCGTTAATAAATCATTGCGTGATTCAACAGGACCAGTTGATCGTTTCATCGCTTTCTTTTTTAACTTTTGCTTCACAGGCGACGCTCGTGTTTTCACTGATGTGAAAGAAAAAATATTTTTTGAAAATGAAATTCTAAATAGGCAAATTGATAAGTGAACTGAGCAGATTAATTAACTTACTTGATTCCTCATAAGCAGAAGTGCTTGTTGACATTTTATATGACTGGAATTCTTCGTCAGCAATGGATTTTTCTTGTTGACTCAGTTCGCATTCTTTCTCAGATTCTTCTTGTAAAACAGCTGAAGTTTTTTTTAATATTTTAAACTAAGGAAATAAAATTCACTAATTTAGATAAGTATACCGAGCAGTTTGATAAAAATTACTTGTAACCTAGTGCTCAGGGAATCTGACTGATGACCGAGAGGTCCTGGGTTCGAGGCCCAAATCTATGAGACAATTTGTGCTTTATATAGATATTTAACACAGAAGTTGTAGCCTAGTGGCTAGGGCGCCTGCCTTATAACCGAAAGGTCGTGGGTTCGGGTCCCGGCCCTAGGAGACTGTGCCCTTGAGCAAGGCACTTAATCCCGCATTGCTTCAGTCCACCCAGCTGAGATTAAGTACCAGTTTGAGCTGGGTAAATTTAGTGTGGGTGTTGCGGCCCCTCCAGCCCGTCAGGCTGAGCAGCTGTACACAGCCCTCGGATGCGCCGCGCAACTAGCTGCGGCTGTGCCGTGGGCTGTACATCTATCTGATCGAAAGGTCGGGTGTCTAAATTTATTATTATTTAACAGAAAAGATTGCCACTCACAGCCAAGCCGCACCCCCGAGGCTTCGTAGCCAACGTAGGCGTCTTTCTGTCCCATGCCAACCATCACACCCTGGTGTCTGGGCCGGCCAACAACAGATGGAACACTGGCTACGCGGCTGGATGCTTTTGAACTGACGGCTGCTGCCTTGGTTAGCAACGAGCCAGAATCTAATACGAGAGCTGAGTCTTCTCCATCATGGTCTGCATCATCTTCAGCTTCATCTCTATCCAAGTCTGCAGATGCCGATTCTTCAGTCTCCTTTTCTGAGAAAAGGTTTAATTTAATGAAAGATGCTTTGAAATAATCAAGAATAGGAAATTATCGATTACTAATTTATCCATAACTAACTATAACTAGCTTCAATAGGCACGTTACGTTAGTGAAAGTTTAAGCACATAGGGTATGTTAATCATGATTTATTCAAATGACAGATTCTTAAATCATAATGGTGACAATTCAACCATATTAGGCTCGTATATCGAATTTCCATGGCAACAAAATTACCTGTTCTAAAGATTATCAACGAAATTTATACGATGCTGTGAATTGTATCAGTGCTTACCACAGATACTAGAATAACTTCTAGTATCTGTTATTCTAGTATCTGTGGTGCTTACAAACTTCAGTGTCGAGCGTTGTGGTTAGCTACACTCGTTATCTATATCTATATTATGCAATGTACGTCATAGTAAAATATAAATTCGCAAGCCCGGCCCTTAGCCCAATTCGTGATTTCTCTGTCTCGCGTAAATTCGTAAAGTCTAGCCTAGTTTACAATGCGTTAAGGCTAGAAGGCTCTTAATTCGAACTGGACTTCACGTGTCTATACAGTCATGCTTAATAAATTCATAAAAAAAGTTTTTATTATTGTCAGACTCCAAGATTTTATGGCCAATAATCATAGTAACCATGCAGAGCTAACAATCAATAAGACTAGTCTTGCTGTTTTACAATACACGAGCCAATACGCTCGTATCGTAGGTAGTTTTTTAGAAGGTTGTAAATTCACTACCTATACAAAAAACTTTATAAGAATTTGGAAATAAAGATTTTGAAAAGATTGTTTGGTTCAAAAAAATTTTTACTGCTTCTGCATCCATACTGAGCTGAGATTTTATTACTCTTAAAAGAGAAGTTTGTCTGCACTCATTTTATCAACAGTAATTCCACGGAAATTCACAGAGATGCCCTATAATAAGCGGAATCACAATGAGATGCAGCATGGTTCCTTCCTTTGACGCTTAATAACTTGGAATTATAATAATGTGCGACTGTCCCAAAAACAAATACCGAGACTTCTTCCCACCATGGGAACAAAAAACCGTCTTAGAAGTCCTGCAACCAGGCAATACAATCGGCTACAAAAGAGAAATACTTGCTATCTACCTTGGAGAGGGTTGGTTTGAGCGAGAAACTACCAGCATGCTGCCACTTATCTGCCAGATCGATCGGAATGGCCTGAGCTACACTTTGAAGTTAAAAGACTTCCGCCAGGCAACACTAATGTCAATGGTCCGGGTGTTCGACTGCAAATGCAGCCCCAACCGACGAGCTAGAATGGTGTTCGAGTGTCTGAAACATATCGAAGGCTTAGAAGACGACATGCTGCGATACTCGGATCTGAAGAAACTTGCGAGTCCAATCGGCATGAATCCATTCCTACTGTTCAACCCGATCTTTGGACCGCCACTGATGACCCGACAGATGGCGCAACGCAAGTAAGGACTAGCCGCTTTAAAAAAACAATAAGCAGCCTTCGTTTAAACAATTTACGATTAGAATAACATTTCAATTTCATTTTTTTCTTAGACGGCTTGGCCTGATAGATCCGGAATTCGATCTCTTAGTAGCTTCCTTCACTGACGAAGGCAAATTGAAGTCCATTCAAGTGAATCGATGCTGTACGAGAGACTTCACCGGGTCAAATATAGAAGCGAAGCAGCAACTATATCACTGCTTCACGTGCGGTATCACTGGAAACAATGTTGTCTGCAAGCCTTGCGTCAGCGTGTGCCATTTTGAGTGCCAAACAGCGCCAATTAGCTATCAGGAAGGTCTTCATCAGGGATTCTGTGACTGCTCGCACAAAAAAACACCGGTGAAACAAGCGGCCGCCAATTTCAATCCGGAAAGACAATTGAATCAAAGCACAGAATCTGATTCCGACACTGAGGTTGAGTCCATAGCTCAGTCGATGGGAAAGTTTTTGATGGAGGCCCAAGCCAGAGCTCAAGCCCAAGCCAGAGCTGAGGCCCAAGCCAGAGCTGAGGCCCAAGCCAGAGCTGAGACCGAGGCACAAACACGACAAGCCGAAAAAGACAGTCAGGTACAATGACGAAATGTTTTAAACAGACATTTTTTGCTACAATTTTCACACTTCAACGATTTTTTTAATCCTGAAGTTAAAAAAAATTCACTAGGTCCTTCGCCAGCAGAAAAATCAATCGCTAAGATCCGATTCAGTTCAATTTTCTCAACCTGAATTGCTGCGACTCCAAAGTGACGAGGTCCACAGACGAATTTCTTTATTAGGAAATCGGTAAGCAAATTAAATTCGTATAAAGTTTTTCATATTTTTACCACTTAATTGTTCGTAGTGCAAATTATTTAATCATAAATATTAAAAAATGCCACTCAATGAGCGCAGTGACGATGCTGAAGATCGTGGCAGCTACAGAGTGACCTCTCCGCAAGGTCTCTGCCTTATCATCAACATGGAGGAATACAACGACCATAGATTTCCAAGACGCATCGGATCGCTTCAGGACATTGAAAGCATCGAATCTGTATTCAAGAAGCTGGACTTTCAGGTAGAAATTTGGCAAGATTTACCAACGGATGAACTAAACAAACGGCTGAACATTGCTGCTAGCAGTAACGAAATGGACAAACAAGGATGCTTTGTCTGCTTCATCATGGCGCATGGTACCGAAGGGAAAATCTACGGAACCAATGGACAACCGCTGGGAATTAAACAGATTACGGAGAAATTCCAGCCGAATGTTTGCCCCCAGCTGCAACACAAGCCTAAGATCTTCATTGTACAGGCCTGTCGAGGTTCATGCGTTGAAAAGCAGCGTTTTGCAGCCGTAGACAGTCACCCGGAGCGTTCAATCCCAATTGTGAGACAGATTGCACCAAATGAAAGCGACTTTCTATTTTGCTACGCCAATACGGAGAATTCGCCAGCTTATAGAGACGAAGAGAAGGGCTCACATTTTATACAAGCCTTGTGCAACAGAATCGACCAACTTTACGAAAAAGATCACTTAGTTGATATCCTAACTACTGTCAACGATGATCTCAAAGGGTGCCAAATTCTTCAAATGGAAGGAACCGTATTTTCCGTGCCCGAATTTACATCGCGACTAAGCAAGAAATGCTACCTGCGCCCGGTCAGAGGATTATCAGCCGTTTCAACCGATTAGATTAGTTGAAGTTGAGCTAATTAGAAAAAAACTCAGACAGCAAGTTTTACCTTTAAAGACATTTTAAAATGGCCTCATTTTTTTAACAAAACCCCTAAGAAAGACATATAACAAACATAACCCCAAATGAAGCACGACCAGCTATTACTAAATAGTAACCAATTTGCTATTGCAAACTAACAAAATTTTCATTTTTAATAGCCTTTTTTATTTTTATTTTATAAACTTAAAAATCTAACAAAAATTTAGCTAAAATATATAGGAACAATTATTTCATTCTAAAGGCATGGTAATATTTTTGATTGTCCTAAGACATTCTCAAGGACCACTTGTAGTATCTTCTTAAGTAATCCTTGAACATTCTATGCGACAAAAAATTACAAGCAACTTATAACAATTGCGCTTGACTTTTTGTACGCTCGTACTTAAAGAAGTTTTTTATTTTGCAGTTTTTTTAATAGAATTAGTCTGTTAAAGTAGCTTTTTTACTATGTCAATTGTGGTTTTACAAATGCTACTTTTAATTCCAGATATTTTATTATTTAGTTTGCTTGCGTACAAACACTTTGTTATTAATTATTAACACTACTATAAACAAGTGTGCCGCTAACCATAGTTTTGGATGATAGCAATTTTTTTTATAAAATAAGCCTTTGTTTTATACCCACACTAAACACCTTTGCCAAGATTTGTATATCCAACAATTAACAAAATTTTTATTTAAAGATTTTTTATTGATAGATTTTGCTGTTTGCCTTCTATATATGCTTGTTATTCAAACAAGCTAAGGATCAGTTATAATGCATAAATAAATTTAAATCATTTTTTTACTTTTTTAAATAAATCGATAGCACTCACACGATGAGCTGGCAGCTATCAATATTGAGGCCGTGATTTATCGAACCAAATAGTTTTTTTAATTATTTAACATAAATTCTAACTAAATATAGTATAAAATTCCCTATACTAAGCATATTTCCCACCTAAACCCGTAGCTTACTTTTAAAATGACCAGTAAACTACAAATTACAGAAGACCAAAACGAGCTGTAATCTAGTTATTCAAGCATCTGACCCTATCTGAATGTAAGGTCGTTTTTTCGAGCCTCAGCTCTAGGAGCTCAGCTCTGCTTCATTTCAATCAGCTGAAATTCGAATGAGACAGACGTTAGCTTTCCTAATTACCTTTAGAGTCAGCAACTTTCGACTCCAGCTGCTCGTAACCGCCTCGGAGACGCAACACAAGGTGACAGACGCGGTCTGGTGACAGCCCAGCACCAGCTACAGTCCAGTCATCCTTCAACTCTTGGCCAGTAAAGACTATACGAATTTGATCATAAGGAATGCCCTCGCGTACGAAAATAATCTGTTTGATTTGTTGAACAGTTGTGCTCGGTTTGACATCTATGGATAATCTTTTGCCAGTAAGTGTGACGACTTTCAATGAGAATTCTGATGGAAGATCTGAAAAAATAAGTCATGGAAAGTTAAAAAGAAAAAAATAGGGCAAACATTGACAATGACAAGCTATAAAAAGTTTACTTTTTAGCTCAGCCTGTCTCAAACGAGCCGCCTTTCTATTGGCAGTGATTGACAGAGCCACCGGGTGTTTCTCGTGCACTCCAGCTAGGAGCAGAGATGCTTCCAAATCGTCAAACAGTTGCAAGGCCTGTTCGGTGTGGCCTGTGTTGGACAGTCGCTGGCCTTCGATGACTCCGTCGGCGATTTTACTGAGGACCTCGGCCTGAGAAATTACAAAGAATAATAGCTTCATTTATTACGCTAACATGTCGGGAAAACCTTTTCGTATAGTTAACTGACAGTTACTGACAAAACTGGATCCTAACTGTATTATTTTAATTTTTCAGTAGCTTTGGCGCCGTTTTTGCCAGTAGCTTTGGCGCCATTTTTTCCAGTAGCTTTGGCGCCGTTTTTGCGACTAGCTTTGGCGCCATTTTTTTTCCAGTAGCTTTGGCGCCATTTTTCCTGTAGCTTTGGCGCCGTTTTTGCCACTAGCTTTGGCGCCATTTTTTTCCAGTAGCTTTGGCGCCATTTTTTCCAGTATTTTAGGCGCCAATTTCGCCAGTATTTTAGGCGTCTTTCTCTCAGCTATGCTGACACCCCCTAGCCAATTATCTTGGCACCCTTCCCACTATCAGAAAGCATAACTTAAAAAAATTATGAATCCTACGCCTGATGTGAATTGAAAAGAAAATGTTAGTACAAAAGACAAATGCCTCGTCATCTAATAAGCACTGCACTATTTAATCACACAAATCACTCACCAGTCCATCTCCAACCGGCTCTTTGACTGGTTCCCAGCCTTGCTCGGACAGAATATCAACTGGCTCTTCATCTAGCAATGCTCGCAACCGACCGGTCATGTCTGATTCGAATTTCTCGTCCTATCATGTAAAATACAATTATAGGACTTAAATTCGTGGAAAAAATACGTCAAAAAGCGATAAGCACAAGTCAAATTACCTTCTCTCGATCTTCAATAGCAACAAAACTGGTGAACTGGCAGGCCACTGAGTAGCGAATCGATAGTTGAATCAGGTTGGCCTTTTGTTCGAGTCGTTTTAACTGTAATTTTAACAATAAAAAGAATAGTTAAGGAGTTGTAGCCTAGTGGCTAGTGCATCTTCGTTATGACCGGAAGGTCGTGGGTTCGAGTCCTTGCTCTAGGAGACAATTTTTGCCATTGAGCAAGGTATTTAATCCCGCATTGCTTCAGTCCACCCAGCTGAGATCGGGTACCAGTTTGAGCTGGGTAAATTTAGGGTGGGTGTTGCGGCCCATCAAGCCCGTCAGGACTGAACTGATGTACACAGTCCTCGGATGCGCCGCGCAACTAGCTGTGAACTGTACATCAGGTTGAAAGGGCGGATTTGTAAATTTATTTGTGTTTCCATAATTTTTTGTTCAAAGTTCAAGAATTAAACTTGGTAAGTTAAGTCTTTCTAATTAATAAACTGTCGGTAAAATCCAGAAGGCGAGTGGCTCGGCGGTCTAGCGCGTCTGCCTTGTGTGCCACTGGTCCAGGTTCGACCCCGCGTTTTAGGTTGGCTATTTTCCCTAGCGCGGTTTCGTGTTCAGGGTCACATTAATTTGGGGCCTTGTGCACGAATTGGTTGGGCTATGGGCCAGTTGTGCAATTTACGCCCACGAGGGCAACCCCCCTAAGGCATAGAGAGCTTGTACATTCCTGGAACTGCCGCTTGTACACCCTATGAGTGCGTGACGTGTCTATGCCTGCATACCGTATTTAGTGTGACTGAACGCGCTTTAGGAGTCAGCGGGCAATGGACAGTCATGCCCCGTCAAAGTGCCCTACAGCCCTCCTGCAGATTAAGTAGTTTCAACTAGCTCTTCGGTGCCCCCCCCAGGGGGGCGCAGACAGGTCACTCACGTACTCAACAGAAATCTCCCTACGCAGCGAGAAAATCCCTGCAGCAAAATTAAAGTCTCCCTAAAAGCATAATATCCTTCCGTATATTTAGAAGATCTACTGAAAGTCTCCCTAAGCAGTTAGACAAGTGCCTCGAGCACTTGAAAAATCTCCTAACCAGCTAGAGAATCTTTCCGAGCAGCGAGAAAATTATTGAGAGCAGTCGAAAAATCTCTCCCCAGCAGTAAAGTAGAAAACCCTGCCAGTAGTTAGAAATTCCCTTTCGAGCAATCGGAAATCCACCAATCCACCAAAGAAAATTTCCCCGGGCAGTTAAAAATCCCCTAAACAGACCAAAAAGTCCCCACAGTAGAAAAATCTTCAGGTTAAAAATCTCCCCGAACAGGTAAAAATCCCCCCGCAGACAGAGAATCCCCCAAGCAGAAAGAAAATCTCCTGACCAGTTGGAAATTCTACCTGAGGCAGTTGAAAAATCTTCCAGTGCATTTAAAAAATCCCCTTCAAGCAGTTAAGAAATATAACTGAGGCAGTTAGAAAAACTCCTCATGCGGTTAAAAAACTCTTGGAGCATTTAGAAAATCCCCCACGAGCAGTCCGAAATCACCCAAGCAGTTAGGAAGCCCCGATAAGATAGAAAAATTTGTCCTAACAGTAAGAAATCCCTAAGCAGACAGAAAATTTCCTCGAGCAGTTAGAAAATCTCTTTCAAGCAGTTAAAAAGTCTCCCCGAGCAGTTAAGAAAATCCTCAAACAGACAAAAAATCTCCCTGAGCAGTTAGAAAATCTCCTTCAAGCAGTCCAAAATCACCAAAGCAGCTAACATTTTTTCGAGCGGCTAGAAAATTTTTTAGAGCAGTGGAAAAAGCTTCCCCCAGGATAAGGTAGAAAACCCATGAGCTGTAAAAAATCCCCCTAGCAGTTAGAAAATCCCTTTTGAGAAGTCGGAAATTCCAATTAAATAGAAAATTTCCCCGAGCAGTCAGAAATCCCCTAAACATAGAAAAAACTTCCGCGAGCAGTCAGAAAATCTTTCCCAAGCAGTCAGGTAGAAAGCCCCTCAAGCAGACGGAAAAATCCCCCCAGCAGTTAGAAAATCCCCTTCTAGGAGTCAGAAATCCCCCAAGTAAACAGAAAATTCTCCAAGCAGACTACCCGAACATTTATAAAATCCCCTTTCAGCAGTTAGAAGATATCCCCCAAGCAGACAGAACACCTCCCTAAACAATTAGAAAATCTTCCCGAACAGACAGAAAATACCCTTCGAGCAGTCAGACTTTGCCCAAGTAAAAATTTTTTAAAAATTAGTTAAAAATAGTTAAAAATTCCTCTTCGAGCAGTTAGAAAATCTTCCCGGAGCATTTAGAAAGACCCTTTGAGCAGTTAAAAATCCCCTAAGAAGTAAAAAGTCCAGTTCGGGCAGTTAGAAATCCCCAAATCAGGTAGAAAATATTCCGGGGCTGTTAGAAATCCCCAAAGCAGACAGAAAAAGTTCCCGGGCAGTAAAAAATCTCCCCAAGCCGTTAGAAAAAATTCCCAAGCAGTTACAAAATCCCATTAAGCATTAAAAAATCCCGAAGTTAACCAAAAAATTCCCCGAGCAGTACAAAATCGCCCAAGCAGTTAGAAATTCCCCTTGCGGCAGTCTCAGAAATCCACCAATCCAATAGAAAATCACACCAAGCAGTTACAAAATCTCCTTGAGCAGACAGAAAATCCCCCAAGCAGACAGAAAGTCTCACTAAGCAATTAGAGAATCTTCCCAAAAAGTTGAACAACACCTTTAAAGCAGTCAGGAATCTCCTAAGCAGTTAGAAAGTCCCTTTCGAGCTGTTAGAAATCCCCCACTCACATAGAAAATTTCCAGTCTCAGAAATCCAGCAATCAGAAAGAAAATCACACGCGAGCAGTTACAAAGTCCCACCCTGAGCAGATAGAAAATCACCCATGCAGACAGAAAATCTCCCCAAGCAATTAGAAAATCTCCCTAAGCAATTAGAAAATCTTCCCAAGCAGTATGACAATACCCTTTAAGCAGTCAAAAATCTCCCAAGCAGTTAGAAAGTCCCTCTCGAGCTGTTAAAAATCCCCAGTCACATAGATAATTTCCCCAAACAGCTAGAAATCCATAAGCAGACGGAAAAATTCCAAGAGGATGTAGAAAATCTTCTAGGCAGACGAAAAATCTCCCCCGAGTAAGGTCGAAAAGCCAATCAGCTGACAGAAAAACCTCCACGAGCATTTAGAAAATCCTCTTTGATCAGTCAGAAATTCTCCAAGCTGTTCAAAAGTCCCCTTCGAACAGTAAGAAATCTCCCAATCAGATAAAAAATTTCTCAGAGCAGTTAGAAATCGCCCCGAGCAGTAAAAATATCTCCTTAAACAGTTGGAAAACTTCCGAACAGTAAGAAAATAGCTTTAAGCAGTTAGAAATCCCCTGATTAGATAGAAAATTACCGCGAGCAGTTACAAATCCACAAAGCCGACAGAAAAGTTCCCCAAGCAGTTAAAAAATCTTTCGAGCAGTGAGAAAATCTCCCCCAACGGTTGGAAACCTCCCAGAAGTCAGAAATCCCCGCAATCTCCCTATCCCGATCGATAGGAATCTCCCTAAACAGTTAAAAAATCATCAAAGCAGACAGAAAATCCCCCGGGCCATTTAGAAAATCCCCCTCGAGCAGTCCGAAAACAACCAAGCAGTTAAAAAATCTCTTTCAAGCAGTTAGAAAGTCTCCCTGAGCAGTTAAGAAAATCTCCAAGTAGACAAAAAATCTCCCTGAGCAGTTAGAAAATCTCCTTCAAGCAGTTGGAAACCTCCCAGCAGTCAGAAATCCCCAGAATCAGATAGAAATCTCTCTAAACAGATAAAAAATCCTCAAAGCAATCCCTCAAAAAAGTTAGAAAATCCCTTTTGAGAATTCGGAAATTCCCCAATCAAATAGAAATTTCCCCCGAGCAGACTAAAATTCCCCAAGCAGTTAGAAAATCTCTTTTGAAAAGTCACAAATCCCTAATAAAATAGAAACTTCCACCGAGCAGTCTGAAATCCCCCAAAAGGTTAGAAAATCCCATTTGAGAATTGGGAAATTCCCCAATCAAATAGAAACTTCCCCCGAGCAGTCTGAAATGCCCCAAGCAGACAGAAAGTATCCCCGAGCAGTCTGAAATCTCCCCAGCGGGTGGAAAAGTTCCCCAAGCAGTTAGAAAGTCCCCTTCGAGTAGTTTAGAAAATCTCCCTGAGCAATTAAAAAGTCTCCCGTAGCATTTAAAAAGTTCCCTTCGGGTAGTTAGAAATCCCCCAAGCATACAGCAAATTTCCTCCAGCAGTCTGAAACCCCCAAGCAGACAAAAAAATCTCTTTCGAGCAATTAAAAATCCCCCCAGCAGTTGGAAATTCCCCTTCGGGCCGTTAGAAATCCACATCAGATAGAAAATGTCCCCAAACAGTTATAAAATCTCCCAAACAGACAGAAAAGCTCCCTGAGCATGTAGAAAATCCCCATAAGAAGGCAGAAAATACCAATCGAGCAGCAAGAAATCCCCTAGCAGTAAAAAAGTTCCCTTGGAAGCACTTAGAAATCTCCAAATCAGATAGAAAATCTTCCCGAGCAATTAGACATCCCCTAATCAGTTAGAAAATTTTCCCCGAGAAGTTTGAAATCCCCCAATCAGACAGACAATCTCCCCGAGCATTCAGAAAATCCCCTTCTAGCAGTTGAAAAACTTCCCGATGCAGTAATAAAACCTCCTTGAGCAGTAAAAAAGTCTCCCAGAACATTTTGAAAATCCCATTGGAGCAGTCAGAAATCCACAAGCAGTTAGAAAGTCTGCCAGCACCCTTACAGTCAGAAAGTTTATGAGAGTCGTTAGAAAATCTCCCAAGCAGTTTGCAAATCCCCCTGAGCATCTAGGAAATCCCTAAAAGTGTAGAAAATTGTTCCCGAGCTTGTAGGAAAATCACTACAGCAAATAAAAAATCCTGCGGGCAGGTAGAAAATCTCCCTTTATAACGCCTTATCAAAGACACATGCGCTTTAAGAAAATTAAGCTAATCACAATTTAAGATTTGGCAGGCTATCAGACTTACCGATCCGTATCGTGCTCGACGAAGACCTCTTAAACAGCTTTTGCTTCTATGAAAAGTTTTCTCAATCTAACAGGGCTACAAAAACTAACATTCTTTACTTACTGACTCGAGACATGATTGGCAAATTCACTGCAGAACGGCCCACGGCTACTTAAATAAAAATATTTCGCTCAAGCATCCACACTTTTAAGCCAATTTATTCAATGTTGGCTCTCCAGCTGGGCGAGAAATAATCAATCGCTAATAAAATGTACACAGATCGCTTGAGCAGTTTTTCTATTGCCCTTGTGCACAACCATTAAGCTAGGGCTGGGGCAGTGTACTCTAGCTAGGTGAGAAAATTTATATTCTCTTCTTACCGGCGCGACAATTTAGCTAAACTTGGAGCAGTGTACTCTAGCTTTATGACGCAACCTTTTCAAATAAAAAATTTGACAGTGCAGAGTTTGAGAATTATTGGCCCGCGATTTAGAGCAGTGTACTCTAGCTTTATAGCGCAATCTTTTCAAATAAAAAATTTGACAGTGCAGAGTTTGAGAATTATTATCCCGCAAATTTTAACTGAGCACAAAACTTTATGACGCAATCTAAAATAAAATCAACATTCTGACAGTGCCGAGTTTGACCTTTGTTGGCCTCGCATTGAAAGCATAGGAAAAACTCGTTTTTCGAATATTTAATCCCCTTCCACTTCGAGCAGAGCTTGCAAAATTTCACGGTCTCATCTTCGAAGAATTTGCAATCTTTTGGCGAAATTTTGATCAAAATCGGTTGAGCCGTTCGAGCTCTACATCGTTACGGAGAAAGCTGCCACAGACAGACAGACACACACACACATTAGACATTTAGTATAGTAGAAGACGTTAAAAGCCAGTAATTAGCCAACCTGATGCAGAGCCGGATCGGTATCCAAGCTGCCAGACTCCCAATCGGCTATGAGACTTCTAGCCGCCAACGCGTGCACCATGGAGCCGGTGGTGAAGCACAGCTCACTGGTGAACACCGTGCAGCTGACCCGACAGTCGCCAGCTTTGGCGTGCAGAGTCGCTCGTTGACAACCGCGACCTTGGCGCGGCATCAGGCCGTAGACAATCAGGCGCTGACCGTTGAACAGAGCCGACGGGCAGGCCGGAGCTTGCCGAACCATGGCACTGTCTCCTTCGTTATTATCGTCGTCATCGTCATCGTCCAGATGCCATTCAACGCTGAGATCAGTCAGAGCTGGAGCGTTCAGTCTGGCAATCAAATCGTCAGCCAGACCTGTCCATCGCGATCGTCTAGCCGGATCAAAGAATTCCACAGAGCCGCCCGAACCGGCAGCGCTAACCAGCGCCCTCAGCCGGTGCCGATCTGGCGACGGTCCCACGGAGCAGGCCAGCAATCGGAGATGCTTGTTGGCACCGGACGAGGCCAAAGCTAGAGTGGCTTCTTTAGCTTCAAAGTGTCCGTCAGAGATGAGAATGACAGCCTGTTGACCGAATTCGCGTAGGCGGGCCAGATAAGCCAGGTAGGAGGATAAATTGGTGCCGCCCATGTTGGGCTTGGAGGCGCGGATGTAGTCCAGGCAGCGGGTTTGGACGCTTCTCCTGGATAATAAAATTCCATCAAGAATGTAAAGAAACTGGATTTTAGTAACAAAATGCCAAGCTTGATACCAAGTTTTCCGACATAAAATAAAGATTGCGCTCGATTGGAAGCAGATGAAAATCTCTTCTTTTGATATGTAGTTCCTGTCTTCTTACTCTATCAAACTATGTATGTCCTTTTTAATTACTTATTAAGTCTGTTTTATTCAAAGAAAAGTTCTATCTATAAGTATTTTGGATAATTTTGCTAGTTCAGTCACATGTTATTTGCGATTCTCTTTGGATTGGCGATTTGCCATTTTGTAGTTTTTTTGACAAAAGTGAATCAATATCAATAAAATTATAGGAAAATCAATTTTTTCACCAATTAATACGTACATAGTTCGATAGAGTAAGAAGGCAGGAAACACATATCAAAAGATGAGATTTGCATCTGCTTCCAATCGAGCGCAATAAAAAGCTGCCAATTTCCTATCTCCGTAGAGTATTTGTCGCAAAATTTGACTCCAAAAACTTTCCAAAATACGAAGTGTCCCATCCTTCTACTTAAGTTGTCCTTGCGTGATACACAGTCCAACAAAGGGTTTAAAGTTTTAAAAAACTTCGACTTTGCTCAGAAAAGAACTAAATAGTACGCGGCCTCTTCTTCCGCCTCTTTTTGTAGTCTTAGTCATTCGTGCCCCACTGTTATCTCTTCACGTGATAGTTTCGGTGAAATGTTTACGCAAAATAGCCCTGACGTCAGTTGCTATTAATGGAAACTTTATTAACCAAATAGCCCTGACGTCAGTTGCTATTAATAGAAACTCTATTAGCCAAATAGCCCTGACGTCAGTTGCTATTAATAGAAACTCTATTAGCCAAATAGCCCTGACGTCAGTTCCTATTAATAGAAACTTTATTAGCCAAAAAGCCCTGAAAAAGCCCTGTTGCTATTAATAGAAATCTATTAATACAAAGCATTACCTGACGTCACTTGCTATAAATAGAAACCTCTATTAATAGCAACTGACGTCAGGTAATGATTTCTCGCGTCAAGCACTGGCCATATAGAGCCCGATCAAGTATAAATACGAAACAGATTTTTTCCTGACATTCTGACAACACAAATTGAGGGAAAGTTTCAGCCACAAAAAGCAAAGAACACTTTAGACTAGCCAAAACCCGGAACCTACCTAGCTAGCGGCTGCGGCAGCGGGAAACAATCGTCAAATTGAGTGCCAAAACGGGCCACGTTGACCCGCACTCGACTGGGCAATCGGCGTAGAATCAGCGCGGCCAGACGGCGCGCATCGACGCTCGGCTCGCCGACCATCGAGCGGCTGCAGTCTAGCGCCAAGGTGACGACTCCAGCCAACGACGACATCCCGGATGTCCGGGTACCCCCGGCCGACTCAAACTCCGGATAGAAGCAGACCATCAGGGCGTCAGGTCCACTAGAATTCAACGAGGCGTCGGGGCGTTCAACCCACAGTCGGGGCGCGTTGATCTCGGCCAGGGCGACCTCCAGGCGGAAGCCGAGCTCGCCGAGGCTCTGCTGACGGCCGGGGGCGAGCCGAACCACCGAGCAGGTCTCGGTGCGTTTCACCTAAGGATTTTTTAAACGTTTCTGTGATTAGTTCGTAAGAGAAGTGATTCTGTGGACTTTAGGTTACTAAAACTACAAACTCTGCAGGAGGGCTGCAGGCACTTTAACGCTTAAAGCGACATCGTCCTAAAACCAGCGACGAGGCATGACTGTGCATTGCGCTCCTCAAGCACGTCCAGTCACACTAAATACCGTACGGTGCACAGCGGAAATCCAGAATAGCACCCAGTCACGCACTCACATAGGGTGTACAAACGGCGGTTCCATTCATGTACACTCTATTCCTTGGGGGGTTGCCCTCATGGGCGTAAATTGCACAACTGGCCCATAGCTCAACCAATTCGTGCACAAGGCCCCAAATTAATGTGACCCTGCACACGAAACTCACTCACTCACTCACTTACTCACTCACTCACTCACTCACTCTCTCACTCACTCTCCACTCACTCACTCACTCCCACTCACTCACTCACTCACTCACTCACTCACTCACTCACTCTCCACTCACTCACTCACTCACTCACTTACTCACTCACTCACTCACTCTCCACTCACTCACTCACTCACTCACTCACTCTCTCACTCACTCTCCACTCACTCACTCACTCCCACTCACTCACTCACTCACTCACTCACTCACTCACTCACTCACTCACTCACTCTCCACTCACTCACTCACTCACTCACTCACTCACTCACTCACTCACTCTCCACTCACTCACTCACTTACTCACTCTCCACTCACTCACTCACTCTCCACTCACTCACTCACTCACTCACTCACTCACTCACTCACTTACTCACTCTCCACTCACTCACTCACTCACTCACTTACTCACTTACTCACTCACTCACTCTCCACTCACTCACTCACTCACTCACTCACTTACTCACTCTCCACTCACTCACTCACTCTCCACTCACTCACTCACTTACTCACTCTCCACTCACTTACTCACTCTCCACTCACTCACTCACTCACTCACTCACTTACTCACTCACTCACTCACTCACTCACTCACTCTCCACTCACTCACTCACTCACTCTCCACTCACTCACTCACTTACTCTCCACTCACTCACTCACTCTCCACTCACTCACTCACTCCCACTCACTCACTCACTCACTCACTCACTCACTCACTCTCCACTCACTCACTCACTCACTCACTTACTCACTTACTCACTCACTCACTCTCCACTCACTCACTCTCCACTCACTCACTCACTCACTCACTCACTCACTCACTTACTCACTTACTCACTCACTCACTCTCCACTCACTCACTCACTCACTCACTCACTCACTCACTTACTCACTCTCCACTCACTCACTCACTCTCCACTCACTCACTCACTTACTCACTCTCCACTCACTCACTCACTCACTCACTCACTCACTTACTCACTCTCCACTCACTCACTCACTCACTCACTCACTCACTCACTCACTCACTCACTCACTCACTCACTCACTCACTCTCCACTCACTCACTCACTCACTCTCCACTCACTCACTCACTTACTCTCCACTCACTCACTCACTCTCCACTCACTCACTCACTCTCCACTCACTCACTCACTCACTCACTCACTCACTCACTCACTCTCCACTCACTCACTCACTTACTCACTCTCCACTCACTCACTCACTCACTCACTCACTCACTCACTCACTTACTCACTCACTCACTCACTCACTCACTCACTCACTCACTCACTCACTCTCCACTCACTCACTCACTCTCCACTCACTCACTCACTCACTCACTCACTCATCCAAACTCATCCAAACTCGCAGGCTCACTCAGAAATCAGAATCCCACCGAAATCCCGCCCCAGCCAACCTGAATCTGGTGCGTAGGCGACGCCAATGTCCTGATCGGGTACGGCATCCGCAGCCCGGCTTGCAAGCTGAACGCTCCCACTGGACGTCGCACTGCGGCCGTGTCGGTGACGTCCTGAAGGTTGTCGGCGGCGGCTCCGGCCGTTTGCCAAGGCGCCGCGTTGCCTGGCAACCCGAAAATCACAGCGACGCCGCTAGGCTTCAATTCACAGACGTAACGAATTTTAATCAGGGCGGCCGTTCTAGCCGGCAGGTTGCCAATGGAAACCGTGAACACGTCCGGACTCTCGGCGGCCTGTTCCATCAGATAGGCGCCCTTGCCGGCTGAGACGGCTTCGCGGTACTCCCGGCGGGCTTTTTCCTTCTCTTTGACTACGCCGACGACTCGTTTGGCACCGATGTAGGCCTCGAAACCGCACACGGCGGCGCCCTCGCTTAGGGGGAATACGTAGCGAGCCTCCACTGGGCGGGTGCCTGTATTGAAGAATTCTTGGAGTAGGACCACCTGTGCGGGGACAGGACAAACTGGTGTGTGATAGGACTGATATTGATAAGGAGCTATCTGTGACGCTTTAGACAATGACACCTGTCATAATATAGGTAATGACACCTGTGATACTTTAGATAATGACACCTGTGATACTTTAGACAATGAAACCTGTGATACTTTAGATAATGACACCTGCGATACTTAAGACAATGACATCTGTGATACTTTAAATAATGACACCTGCGATACTTAAGACAATGACAACTGTGATACTTTAGACAATGACACCTGTGATACTTTAGATAATGACACCTTTGATTCTTTAGACAATGACACCTGTGATACTTTAGACAATGACACCTGTGATACTTTAGATAATGACACCTTTGATTCTTTAGACAATGACACCTGTGATACTTTAGACAATGACACCTGTGATACTTTAGACAATGACACCTGTGATACTTAAGACAATGACACCTGTGATACTTAAGACAATGACAACTGTGATACTTTAGACAACGACACCTGTGATACTTTAGATAATGACACCTTTGATTCTTTAGACAATGACACCTGTGATACTTTAGACAATGACACCTGTGATACTTTAGATAATGACACCTTTGATTCTTTAGACAATGACACCTGTGATACTTTAGACAATGACACCTGTGATACTTTAGACAATGACACCTATGATACTTAAGACAATGACAACTGTGATACTTTAGACAACGACACCTGTGATACTTTAGATAATGACACCTTTGATTCTTTAGACAATGACAACTGTGATACTTTAGACAATGACACCTGTGATACTTTAGACAATGACACCTGTGATACTTAAGACAATGACAACTGTGATACTTTAGACAACGACACCTGTGATACTTTAGATAATGACACCTTTGATTCTTTAGACAATGACACCTGTGATACTTTAGACAATGACACCTGTGATACTTTAGATAATGCCTCCAGGTGATACTTCAGTGAAGACAGTAAAAGCTGCTTTAAAGCCACTCACCTGCGCCACCAAGTCCACAACATTGGCCCGCACGTGAACGGATCGCAGCGGCATCGGCGGTCCACCACCGTCGCTTAGCAACCCGAATTGTTGATCGGCAATGCGAAAATTCAATTCCAAATCAGGTAGCTCGCTATAGTCTTCATCAAAGTCAGCTTCGTCGAGCTGTCCGCAGCTCCGCTCCTTAGCAACGAAATTTTCAACTGGCGAATCGCCGTCCAAATAAAACTCAACGACGTACTGCAGCTTCTGTTGCGACGCGTCGAATATTGCAAATTCTCGATCTTCGAAGCCGCCGTCTGCGGAGGCAGTCGGTACGGATTGGACGCTGTGACAGCCAGTTTCGGTAGGCGAGCTGGCGGTCGGAGGCTGCGGCGTGGTGACCTGTTGAACTCGGCCCAGAGCTACGGAGCAAACCAAGGCTAGTCGGCAGCCGATGCTGGAATCAGCTGGCGGCTCGGTGTACTTGGCGGCCACTTCCAGACTGTCGGCGAAGTAGATGCCGCGGCCCAGACGACCCTCGTCGCGGCGTAGCAACAACTGCTGGCCAGAGGGCAGTCGAGGCGGCAGGAGGCCTCTGAGGGAGGTTGATTTGAGAAAATCAAAATGCCCCTCTCTTACCGGTATCTAAACCCTCTGTTTATGTCTTTCGATCTCCCTTCTTATATCGTTAAACCTTCCGTCCTCTCTAACCTCTCGCCCTCTGTAACCTCTCGCCCTCTCTAACCTTTCGCCCCTTTCTAACCTCTCGCCCTCTCTAACCTCTCGCCCTCTCTAACCTCTCGCCCTCTCTAACCTTTCGCCCTTTCTAACCTCTCGCCCTCTCTAACCTCTCGCCCTCTCTAAACTCTCGTCCTATCTAACATCTCGCCCTTTCTAACCTCTCGCCCTCTCTAACCTCTCGCCCTCTCTAACCTCTCGCCCTCTCTAACCTCCCTTTCGCCCTCTCTAACCTCTCGCCCTCTCTAAACTCTCGTCCTATCTAACATCTCGCCCTTTCTAACCTCTCGCCCTCTCTAACCTCTCGCCCTCTCTAACCTCTCGCCCTCTCTAACCTCCCTTTCGCCCTCTCTAACCTCTCGCCCTCTCTAAACTCTCGTCCTATCTAACATCTCGCCCTTTCTAACCTCTCGCCCTCTCTAACCTCTCGCCCTCTCTAACCTCCCTTTCGCCCTTTCTAACCTCTCGCCCTCTCTAACCTCTCGCCCTCTCTAACCTCTCGCCCTCTCTAACCGCTTGTCAAGGCAACAAACCTGGACAAAATTCCAATCATATTTCTAGCGGACGAAGCGTGAAACAGCAGCCGAACGTTGCCCAGATTTTCGCGAAACGCCGCCGCCTCTTCGCGTCTGCCAACGGCGAATATCCGTCGAATGCTGATCGACGAATTGCCGACAAGTTGATGAATTTTGGCCTCTTCATCCGCATCGGCGCGTTGAATGTAGGCTTTGATGGCGCGGCGCTTCACCGAGGCTGGAGGCGATGGACGCCAGTCCGATGCCTCGTTGACTGATAGAAGGTCGCGCATTAACTAAATTTAAACAAATTTAAATATGTATATGTGGTGCAAGCTCCGAAAGTACATAATCTGCGTTAAAAGTACATACGAAACTTAATAGTACCTTCACAAATTAAAAGTTGAAAAAAAATATTCGGATTTAAATATCGAAACTTTAAAGTACATGTTAAAAACAATTAGTGCATATTTAAAAGTACATTAAAATTTAAAAGTACATTCGTAAAATATTAGTACTATCAAACTTTAAAGTAAATCAATATCGACACTTTAAAAATACATTTGTAACGCAATACGACTTTCACACTTTAAAATACAGAAATAAAATTAGTAGTAAATAAATACCGAAACTTTAAAAGTACATATGTAACTTCATAGTAGCTTTCAACTTTAAAGTACACTTGTAAAGTTATGTCTACATAAATATTAAAAATTAAATATTAAAATACATTTCTAACATACTAGTATCTTTTCACTTCTAAGTACACGTGTAAAATTAATAGTACAGAAATATTGACGCTTTATGATTTATTGAAAGATTTTTGTTAATAATTGTACGCAAAAACCTCTGTTGGCAAACTAAAATTACAAAAAAATCAATCACTACGAACCATGCAAACGTCCACAGCCAAGCCGAATCTATAAGCCGAATTGATGCACCCCTCGCCGCTTAAATTGCCGCCTTTGACAGCCGACGCGAACTGCTGGCAAAGCGAATGCGAATGATAGCTGGGGTCGCCACCGCTTTGCAGCTGGTACTGCATCATTACGCCTTCGGCCAGGTCCACCTGCACAGGTGAAAAAAAATTTGCTGCAGCATTAGCTTATCTGCTTTCGGTCAAAGTCAATTCCTTTATACCATCCCCGAATCCTACAGTCCCATCCCTGAATCCTACAGTCCCATCCCTGAATCCTACTGTCCCATCCCTGAATCCTCCAGTCCCATCCCTGAATTCTACAGTCCCATCCCTGAATCCTACTGTCCCATCCCTGAATCCTCCAGTCCCATCCCTGAATCCTACAGTCCCATCCCCGAATCCTCTAGTCTTTCCCCCGAATCCTCCAGTCCCATCCCCGAATCCTCCAGTCCCATCCCCGAATCCTACAGTCCCATCCCCGAATCCTCTAGTCTTTCCCCCGAATCCTCCAGTCCCATCCCCGAATCCTCCAGTCCCATGCATGAACCCTACAGTCCCATCCCTATATTCTACAGTCCCATCTCTAAGTCCTACAGCCTTTACTGATCACTTGATGGATGCCACTCATTAAACTTCTGGCCAAGGACCCCTGACCGAAGAAAAAACAAAAGTCAAATGAATTATTACATCGTCTAAAGTCCAAGTTCGGTTTTGCATCAGATTTTCAATGTTGCGATTAAATCCTGAATTAACAGTGCTGTAGGCTTCGTTCAGATATTGCAATGCATCCTGCCAGCACGCGTCAACGAACTGGTCTTCACCGGAGTTCAAGAGGCTGGGAGCGGCTTGACTCAGTACCTGAGGAGAAACGCACATGTTCAAGGTTAAACTTCCTAAATGTGTCGATAGTTTTATCTATACCCCTGATTTGAATCATGGACTATCCCAGCTTCTCAATCTGCTCAAACTACAATCTGAGCACATCCGCAATCTGCTCAAATCTACAATCTGAGCACATCCGCAATCTGCTCAAATCTACAATCTGAGCACATCCGCAATCTGCTCAAATCTACAATCTGAGCACATCCGCAATCTGCTCAAATCTACAATCTGAGCACATCCGCAATCTGCTCAAATCTACTATCTGAGCACATTCTCAATCTGCTCAAATCTACAATCTGAGCACATCCTCAATCTGCTGAAATCTATAATCTGAGCACATCCTCAATCTGCTGAAATCTATAATCTGAGCACATCCTCAATCTGCTCAAATCTACAATCTGAGCACATCATCAATCTGCTCAAATCTACAATCTGAGCACATCCTCAATCTGCTCAAATCTATAATCTGAGCACATTCTCAATCTGCTCAAATCTGCAATCTAAAGCACATCCTCAATCTGCTCAAATCTATTGATACAATCTGCGCACATCCTTAATCTACTCAAACACTAAATTCAAGGAACATCCTTAATCTGCAAAAAATATCTAAATCTCGTATTATTGAAAAAGCACAAAGCCACAGACCTCCCTTAACTGCCTAGAACAGGATCGGAACAACGTCAGAGGCAGTTCGCCAATCTTAATCAACGGCAGCCACTTTTTGGCAGCGGCAGTCGCAGCGCCCACAATGCCGCTACTGTTGCCAGCCTCGAAGACTTCGAGTTCATGAGAAAGCACGTTCAGCGCATTTGGTGCGTCGGGTACAACTCGCATAGAGACTGGGACAAAGACCTGTAACACAAGTTTTAGCAATATTAGAAAATCAAAGCTAGTTTACATGATATTAGAAAAACTACGCAGGTACACGTTTTTGATAAATTAAATATTAAAGTATAAACTTCTAAACATACCATGCACTTTAGTCGGACAGACGTACTTTTACGAATGGCACTAAAGTACAAAATTTACAAAAAAATAAGTAAATGATTTATTTTCATTTCGGCTACACTGACCTCCGTTCCCTTGCTAACGTAGATGACGAACTGATTCTGATCATCAAATTCGCCCGTGTACAATTCCAGCAGGCTGTAAGTTGCATTCTGAAATTACAAATGGCACAGCATTGTAGAAAGAGTTTTTTCACCAGTTTTAATTTTGTCAAAAAAAATCAATTAAAACAAACCTTAACAAATATGTAGTAACGTAGCAATTCAAATCGGTCACTAGGCGGAACAACACTTGTTGCAGTGGGAAAACTGGCAACACTCTGCACTTGGAAAGCTGGCGTGTCCTGTTTCTCTGGAACTGCAGTATTAGAGGGAATATAAATGCCAAAATATTATACTATAAATTCTAGAGCTGATAGTTAATCTCTCATTGGGGCTTTTATTATAACACTTGCCTATGACGGCGCCTCGTTCGAACAGTTTATTAGCCGATTTTCCTGCCGCTAAAAACTTGTCAATTTCTTCTACTAAACAACCAGCGGCCAAACAGGCGTCGAGAAAGCCAACCCGGACAACCGGTTTGCCGAGGTTGATTGCGTGCCGAACTTTGGAGCAATTCAAGTCAACGCCATCCGATACTATCATGTAGTCAATCTGTGACGACAGTAAAAATTTGTCTTATTTTGTAGGCTGACTACAGTCTGACTCTTATCTTATCGGCCAGCCAATCAGTGCAGTCCATACTACTATAAAACTTCTAACACTTAATAGATTTCTATCCCTTTTCTTATCGGCCAGCCAATCAGCGCAGTCCATAATGTCAAACTTCTAACCCTTAATAGATTTCTATCCCTTATTTTATCAGTTAACCAATCAGCGCAGTCCATAATGTTACACTTCTAACCCTTAATAGATTTCTATCTCTTATCTTATCAGTTAACCAATCAGCGCAGTCCATAATGTTACACTTCTAACCCTAAATAGATTTCTATCCTTTATATTATCAGCCAGCCAATCAGCGCAGTCCATAATGTTAAACTTCTAACCCTTAATAGATTTCTATCTCTTATCTTATCAGTTAACCAATCAGCGCAGTCCATAATGTTACACTTCTAACCCTTAATAGATTTCTATCTCTTATCTTATCAGTTAACCAATCAGCGCAGTCCATAATGTTACACTTCTAACCCTAAATAGATTTCTATCCTTTATATTATCAGCCAGCCAATCAGCGCAGTCCATAATGTTAAACTTCTAACCCTTAATAGATTTCTATCTCTTATCTTATCAGTTAACCAATCAGCGCAGTCCATAATGTTACACTTCTAACCCTAAATAGATTTCTATCCTTTATATTATCAGCCAGCCAATCAGCGCAGTCCATAATGTTAAACTTCTAACCCTTAATAGATTTCTATCCCTTATCTTATGAGCTAACCAATCAGCGCAGTCTATAATGTTAAACTTCTAACCCTTAATAGATTTCTATCCTTTATATTATCGGCTAGCCAATCAGCAATCTTTTTCGAGAAATTTCTACTAACTTACCAAATAATCAGTGAAGCAACATAATGAGTACATATCTCATACATTTGAATTTCCTATGTATAGACGCAACCGTGACAAGAATAAACTGGCTGCTTACATTGTCGAGACGTACAAGTAATTATCTATTGAATCTATTCTGACTACTTTGTCTAACAGCTAGCGAATTAACGACTGTGTTACTATTAGCAATGGCCAGGTGATTACAAAAGCTGTCCATGTATGCCAATACAGCTGATTACATAATTATTTATTGCCAATAAAAGAATTTATTGCACTCAAATGAACTGCTCCACAATTAATTACCTTCCTGGTCACAATGCAGGACACAATTCCACCATTGGTAATAATCAGCCGACGATAATTTTGCTTGTCTTTGGCTTGTACAGAATTGTCCAGCAAAAGAACAAATTGAAGTCCAATAAATGGACCTGTTGCTTTCAGAGGTGGAGACTGATTAGTTGGAATAAGCTTGGGTACCTTGCTTCCAAAATCTGCCTTAGAAGACAAAGCTGTGTTCTGTGGGTTGCGATAGCATGGCAAAAATTATAGATTAAGAATCATAGATAAGACTAAGAGTAATTGGAGATAAAACTTAAAAGTTACCAATGAAAGAGAACTCGTTTTAGAAGTAGAAAGGCTGGTCTTTGTTAAGGAATTTATGTTTGTAGGCGCAAGCATAGCTAAAATTGGAAAAAAACATCACTTTATTTCATTTTAAACAAAAAATTAGCATCTAAGGAACTGAAAAACTCACATGATATTTTGGATACGTCACCCTTAAATCTAGCTTGAGTAGTCACATTAGTGGTATTTATAAGCTTGGTAGCTTCATCAATTCTTTGTGCTGGTTTAGAAGTAGCTTCTTTAGTCACTGAGGCCAGTTGAGGAAGCAATGGCTTTGTGGCTTTTTCAGATTCTTTTTGATATAATAGAGACTTTTCAGTTTTCTGTATTGCCCCAGGGGCCAAAAATTGAAAAACGGGATGAATTTCTGGCATTATAAAACTTCTAGAATTTCCATTTCTGAAAAAATAAGCAAGAGTTATTTAATCATTGAAGAAGAAAATTTAATTTTTACTGAAATAATATTAAGGAATATATTAGGCAACAAAAACTATTATTATGTATATATTTAACTACTACTAGAAAAAATTAATTCCTTTAATTTGCTAACATGCTCCATATTACAGCCTTTTTCAGTTTCAAATGTTATCTACTCAAAAAGCAAACACATCAGAAAGTGCATACTTTCAAGTTGTAAAATAGCAATAATTTAATATAAATAAAAATTTTATAAACAAGCCAGAATATAAATGATAACTTTATAGCCATATTTAATCAAAAGCATGAATTGGAATCAATAAAATCTTAGTTCAAAAATCATTTCTTAGATTTGAGTGATATATTTAAACTAAAACTACATATGCAAAAATGTGGAGGCAAAAGTACTAATAGAATAATTTGCGAAAATTTTTGTGGAGATGGAGAAGGAATGGTTTGCAGGACCTTTTTTGGTCCTTGGAACTTTTGCTCCAAGTAAGCGCACATAGGGTTTTTGTGTCGGCGCACGGCGCACAATTTTGCGAGAGGCAAAAAATTTGTCAGCGTACACTGTGCCACCTTCCTGACTATACCTATGGCATAGAATGTCAAAAACAGATGATGAGATATGGTACACCGTCACACAAGATCGAAAATTACTAAATAGAAATATCCATTTAGAATTAAACAACACCCCCGCCAGTTTTTTCATAATACAATCAGTGACTCCAAAAGTAAAAGAAAGAATGACTAATGTACATGCAATAGTTGGAAATTTGTCGAATTTTACTTGTGTCTTGGAAAATGAAAATATCAAAACTTAGGAGTATCTGAATTTGTTTTTCAGATCGTTGTTATTTAACCATATTTTCTGAAACAAATTTTTGCTAATTTTTTAAACAAATAAGGTCTTTTTACATTGTGTAATAAAATATTTTACTGTTGCTTAGGATTTGTTATATACCGTAATAAAAAATCCAAAAATGTTTTTTTCTTCCCGGAAATAGACTGCAGTAGCTTAGCAGCTTTATGCTTTATGCTTTATGCTACAGCCAAATTTAAGTTACTTTGCTTCCCCGTCTATGAAAAATTTAAGTAAAAGGCCAATAGCTATTATATACAAAATTTGCAATATTATCATTTACATACTGCTGTGTATTACATCCTAAAAAATTCTAAACCACATTAGCACAAAACTTAGTAGGCCTAAAATTGCTGTGTGTCTGTGTGCTACCAAAATACTAGGCCTATGCAGTAATTTATGGAAAATTTGAAAGTCAAGTAATTATGTATGTGTTCTTATTGTTAAAGAACTCAATAAATGAATAAAATAACTAGACATTTTTTATTTAAATCTAAAATTTTAACAAGAGTAAATTATTCTAAATTTTTAAGCTATAAGAGGTAATGCTCAATTGTGTAGTAAGTGCAAATATTTTTTAAATAATCCTTTCAAACATAGAAAACTGCATTAAAGGAAAATATATGCAATTTTTGCATTGAATCAATAATATTTTTAAACAGAGGACTATATGAATACAAGTTTTATAGTCTAATTACAGCTAAAATATTCAATCAGCAGCTAAAGCTAGCAATAGCATTCACTGTCTATAAAAAACTTTTTAGCATTCTATTTGTTCTTTTTGTTATTTTTCACAATAATAAATTAAATTATTTTAATATTAAAATTTGAATTTGCAAATTTGATAATTAAAAATGTAAAATCAAAGGGGTAAGTTGTAAAATTGCCATAGCCAGGAAGGTGGTAAAATCCCCAGAATTTTCTGGTGCAAATAAGCAATTTGCCAGCACACAGCGCATACTTCACTGTGCTGTATGCATAGTTTGGTGCAGCGCATTGTGCTAAAGTGTGGCACACACAAAGGATCTTGGCACAAAGCCTAGCACAAAATTGCCAATATAATTGGCACAATAGGCAAAGTAAGTAGTTAAAAGGTAAAAAATATGGCGAATTTGCGAAGATTTAGAGGTGATTAGAAGTAAAAACGTATAAAATAGGAAGATGTATAGAAGAAATACTTCGCAGGACCTTTTTTCATTTGGTCCTTTGCACTTTTCCTGGAAGTAAGCACACAATGGCGCATATTGGCTTTTGTGTTGGTGCATAACAAAAATTTTGATGGATTTTATTCCAGCACATGTGCTTCACCTTCCTGACCATGGCAAATTTGAGGATGTAAGTTATAAGATGGGGGTATAGCTAAGTATAAATTTCAAGGATGTAAGGGGTGTAATTGATAAGTTCAATGGTAGGCCACTACAGATTAGGCTATATAATAAAACTTGGGGCCATGAAAGGAGCCATGTAATTGTAGCTAATGTATATTTCAATCTCAATGTTTTCAATTTATTAACTAAAGAGAGATCTCCTTGCCTATTTCTTAGCCTATTTCTATTTGTCTCTTTATAATGCCAAACTTGTATGCCACTTTGTACTATAGACTTTGCACTAGATTCAGAGTAACCCCTTATAGCTAGCCCTTAGCCTTGTATCAATTATTACCATAGACTTACTACCATTAATTGGGGGAAAATACAAATAAGATAGCAGAAAGTAAGGTATAGCCAAGAAGTGGTTTGTGGGACCTTTTTGCTTTTTCAAATTTTTTCTAAAGTAAGTTCCAATTTTTTTCAACTTAGTGACACTAGCCAACCAAATGTCTGAATATACATGATGGCTATTATATTTAAGAACAATTTAAATATCACTTTAAATAGGTCTTGTACCATAGCATATGTTTTTTGGTATCATCAATATTGAATTATTAACAATTAACATTTAAATTATTTATTTCAATTAAATAGAAAATAAATCAAGCTATTTACAAATTTTGATCATTCACAAGATTTATTATTAATGTCAGGTTTATTAGATTTTTTTAAATATTATATAACAGTTCTATTGTATCTGTTTTCATCATGTACTTAATTTATAAGAGGATTGTAAGCGTGTAAACCTTGAAATACTATTTTTAACCTAATCTAAATCAGGGATGGGCAAAAATTTCTTTTGAAAATATCTTCATTTGTGTAAAAATTATGTGGCAAAAGCAAAAATAATAAATGATATTATTTTTTTTCTTTGCATTTATTAAAAAGTACCAATCTGGGTTTCACCAGACATAGAACACAATTTCATATCCTGCCTCCAAATTCAAGATGCAATTTGATAGGTCAATATGCAATTTTATAAGTCCCAATGAGGCTAAATTATTGTGAGTAATAAAAAATTTAGGATGCAATTCTAAGAGTCAAAATGCTATAGCATCCTTATTGCACAAAAACTCAAGGCCTTACCAATCAAATGATAGTGGCAATAGTTGTGCAGAGGATATTTGGCATGCTTTATCTTGCCAAATAGCTACTTACAGGTATGGGTACTGACAAACTTGGTCACAATGCTATAGACATAAGTAAAAAAATATTTGGGAAATTCACCCTGTCCAGGCACCTAGAGAAAAAATCCAATGGCTTTTGAAGTAGCAATATAATTTCCCTTGTAGCCCATTGTGACATTGAAGTTTGATAACTTTATCCAAAGTCTTTGGGAAATCATTCATTATTATACTTTCCCTCCTCCTGCCTGGCTAAGAGGGCCTATTATTTAGTGTCACACATTTAGAGGCTATGAGGCAAAATAAATTTAATGCAATTTTGATTCATGGGCCTAAAAGGTAGTGGGAGCTCTGTGGATCTAATTGAAAGACTGCAGGCTAGAGCTTAATCCCTAATCTTGATAGCTATATTAATATAAATAATAAACTTGAACTTTAATTGCTACCCTATGCATCAAAAAGCCTTACTCAAGGCAATATCTTTGCATTCTATCTTACTATAGATAACCCAACTGCATAAGTATAACATAGAAGGTAATGTTGTGGGCTTGTGGGAATTAGGAGTCCATGTAGCAATGTGCTTGTTAGCAAGAAACCACATATATATTTAGCTAATGTTTTATAGTGCATAACTTATTGCTTATTTACAGAATTTAGAAATTGAATATTAAAAATGCTAGATTAAATAAAAACTTATATGCATTTCAAAATATGATTTACCTTTCTTAAAGTTTGATTAATCAAGTAGTACTAGAAAATGGTTTATTAGTATTTTTGTTTAAAATTTTTATTAAGTTTTTTTTATAATTACATACTAAGCAATTAAATTTGTTATCCACCCATCTTTTAGAATTAAGAAATCTTCAATCGAAGGATATGTTTAATAAATGTATTTTCAAGCTGAAAATCGTTCTTTTTCAAATTTATTTGTAAATTTGTGTATGCAATTTGAAAATTTCCTTTATGATAGGTTTTTTTTAAGTAGCCACTGAACTTTTATTCAGTACAGCACAAAAAGTGCTCTATTAATAGGGATTTTTCGTATTCAAAATTAATAAAAAGGAAAGTATAGGCTAGATATATCTTCAAAAAATTTATTCACAATAATATTCCTCCTACAATCTTACCTATTCTAGCTAAGTAAATTACAATGGACCCAAATGCTGCTCCAATAGTAAAGAAGTCACTTAGGTTTCTGCAAAATATTCGCCAAACAGAAGCTTGCATAAGTGAGTCCAAAATCATCAAGTTTTTTAACGCTCATTGGCTTGGGCTGAAGCTGGCTAAGTCTGGTTCCGCTTGCACCAATCAAGAATTGTTGCGTCATTCTCTGTGTCCAAACTGCTTGGAATTCTTTCAGCAGCAGAAGCAGCAACAGCCGTCTCAACACAAACTTAGCGAGCGTAGGCTTCGAAAAACTCGAAAACGTTTAAGAAAACGTTTTGGCAGCGCTGCCGCTGCGCATTCTGCCTTAGCTGGCAGAAAATTGGTGAGAAATCTGTTACTTTTATTGTAGCAATCGAAGACATTGTCCCATAGCTCCTCAATTGAAAAAAAATGCAGATTCGCTTAGTCTGTCAGTCCTGCGGTCACGCCAGCACCAGCCGCGACCAATCCGCTGGCAAAACGCCAGTGTTAATTTCTTCGTCTTTGCCCTCTACTTCTTCAGTCCAAGTGGTGCCAGCAAGTCCCAAGACTCCTATGCGGCAACTAATTGCAACGCCTGGCCAGCAACAGTCTAACAGCAGCTCTAACAGTGTCAGCAAATCTAACAAGTATAACAAAACTCTATGCCGCGTTAAGCTGTTGCAGCAACGTCAGTACAGCACAGCTGGATCAAATTCTTCTCCTCAATCAGCCAGCAGCGGCATGGCCTCTTTTCTTTCCTTACTGTCTAGCGGAACTCCTAAACGCTGAATTGATTTGACTGTACAAAAAATTGCATTTTATCTACTATTAGTAGGCATCTTGTGTTTTGTGTTTAAAATATATAAACTGTATATTGACCTGACTGTTTGCGTCTTAAAATTGTTCTTTCGTTAGGAAAAAAACATGTAACCATGCCTATAATATTTGATGCAAAGTTTTTAAAATTCCTAACAATAATTCCAGCACCAGAACCTGCGCAATTGATCAGCATGAGCTCAGGGCAGGATGAGGCCTCTGACGGGCCCAGCCAACAACAAAATTGCGGCTTCGACGCCGTCGACAACAAAGAAGTGAACGCCATTGAGCACAGAGTTGAAACAGCCATGGAGGGCATAGAATTTTTTGACGAGGTTTTGGCCAATCAAAATGATGTTGCTGAAAGTGTGCAACCAACAGATCAGAAGGAAGGTCAGAGTGAAGCAACTGTAACACATCAGAATGCGCAAAGTTCTAATATTGACAATAGTTCAACTAATGAGCCTGATGCTTCCTCTGAACTTTGTCCAGAATCCTTGTGCGTCAATTCTGAAACACCATCGTACAGTCAACTAAAAACCAATAATGAGACTTTAGCTAATCACACAGAAGCAGCTGCTGATGATTTAGCAAATCAAATGCAAGCAACTGACAAAAATTCGATTTGTCAAATGCAATTTGCTACTGATTGCCTGAAAGACAGTCAGATTAGGGCTTTGGAGGATGCTAGAACCAATCAGATTGAAACCGCTGATAATGGAGCAGCCAATCAAATTGAAACCGCTGATAATGGAGCAGCCAATCAGATTGAAACCGCTGATAATGAAGCAGCCAATCAGATTGAAACCGCTGATAATGGAGCAGCCAATCAGATTGAAGCCACTGATAGTGGAGCAGCCAATCAGATTAAAACCGCTGATAGTGGAGCAGCCAATCAGATTGAAACTACTGATAATAGAGCAGCCAATCAGATTGAAGACATAGACAACGCTACACCGAGTCAACAGGAATCTTTTGACGTCGCTACAGAGAATCAGACTGAAAACCCAGTTGATTCCGCAGCAACTTTAGTTCAAGTCGCTAGTGACACAGCAGGCAATCAGAATCAAGGTACAGATGATGCAGCAGCCAATCAGCACACAGGTTCAGATAGTGTTGCAACCAATCAGATTGGAACCAGTCATGACAGCTCAGCCAATCAGATGGAAGCTATTGATGGCGCGATAGCCAATCAGAGTGAAGTTGTCACTGATGCCCTTGCGGTTGAGACTGAAGCTTCTGAAAATGCCCTTGTCAGTCGGAGTGAAGCAATAAACAGCGTGCTGCCAAATCTAGACGACGCTGTCGACGACATCTTGGCCAATCAGAGCGAAACATTTGACGCTGGGCCAGCAGTTCAAACTGACGCAGTCAATAGCTCGATGCTTAGTGAAACTGCGCCAACCAATCAGAGCGAAGCGGTTGTTGATAGTCTGCTAGCCAATCAGAGTCAGTGTATTGATAATACGCCAGCTAATCATCAGTTAACAGCGCAAGACTTTCTCATGGCCGACATTAAGACTGAAGCTGCATCAATCAATGCCTCGGCAGCTTCCGCTTCCGGTTTGGGCCTCCTGCACGGCAGCGATGATGCCGATGTTGAAGAGAGCGAAGCTGCCAGACAGGCAGCCAGCTGGATTGAGGATGCTAGCGAAGCGGCTGACTATTCCACCAGCGCCAACGCCGCCGCTGAGCCTAAAATAGAACCCATGGATCTCCTAGAAGCAAAGATTGAACCAACGGAAGGCGCTTCCGGCGCTGCCGCCACCGCCGCCTCGCATGCCGTCGACCGGAAGCCTCAGGTTGCAGGCGTCAATGGCGCCGCGCCTAACAGTCCGTCGTCGCAGCCTTGTTCATCTTCGGCTTCGTCTCAGCTGCCCGTTACCGGCTTGGCGCCCATTCCCGGGCTGAGTAAAGCTCTTGAGAAGTAAGCTAAATCTTTCAGTTGGCTGTCCAAAATGACAAACAAACAAAACAACACCAACAAAATACGCTGTCAAGATGGGTGAAAAGCAGCGTCACAAACAAAGATCGCCCTCAAACCAGTCCTCGCCGCCTAGCTAGTCAAAGAATCACGCCTAAACCAGTACAAGAATCGCTCTCAAAACAGTCTCAGAATCACCCCAAAACCAGTCCCAGAATCGCCCCAAACCAGTCCCAGAATCGCCCCAAACCAGTCCCAGAATCGCCCCCAAATCAGTCCCAGAATCGCCCTAAACCAGTCCCAGAATCGCCCTAAACCAGTCCCAGAATCGCCCCAAACCAGTCCCAGAATCCCCCCCAAACCAGTCCCAGAATCGCCCCAAACCAGTCCCAGAATCGCCCCAAATCAGTCCCAGAATCGCCCCTAAACCAGTCCAAGAATCGCTCCCAAACCAGTCCCAGAATCGCCCTCAAACCAGTCCTAGAATCGCTCTCAAAACAGTCAAAGAATCGCCCCCAAACCAGTCCCAGAATCGCCCAAGACCAGTCCTAGAATCGCCCAAGACCACTCCAGGAATCGCCCCCAAACCAGTCCAAGAATCGCTCCTAAACCAGTCCTAGAATCGCCCCTAAACTATTCCTAAAATCGCTTTAGAATAATATTTTTTTCAAAGAACTAACTAACCTATTCCTTGTTTCGTCAGCTCTCTGACCCGGCGCCAACGTCACGACCTGGAGCTGATTGGCAGCTGTCCTCGATGCGAAAAATTTCGCGAACAGATTGTCTGCGACGAGAACAACGAGCCCAAGCCCGGGACTAATATCCTGCCGGATTATTTGGCTGAGGGGCTCGACATGGTTGTGGTAGGTGGTTCGCTTAAGGGTCATTGTTGGGGCTCAGTTTACGGAGCTAGGGATTTTACCGTAGCATGCTACTATCATGCCAGATGGTTGTCGAGGACGAGACTATCCCAGGTGGTTGTCAGGGCAACACTATCCCAGATGGTTGTTAAGGAATGTTAACACTATCCCAGATGGTTGTTAAGGACGCCACTATCCCGGGTGGTTGTTAAGGAATGTTAACACTATCCCAGGCGGTTGTTAAGGACGCCACTATCCCGGGTGGTTGTTAAGGAATGTTAACACTATCCCAGGCGGTTGTTAAGGACGCCACTATCCCGGGTGGTTGTTAAGGAATGTTAACACTATCCCAGGCGGTTGTTAAGGACGCCACTATCCCGGGTGGTTGTTAAATTCAACACTTTCTTATAGCCAATAAATCCAATTTTTTGTCAGATCGGCATCAACCCGAGCCTCACATCCGCCTATGTCGGGCATCACTACGCCGGCCCTGGCAACCATTTCTGGTCCTGCCTGAGCGAGAGCGGCCTCATCTCCGAGCCGCTGACCTGTCACGACGATCATCGCATCTGCGAGTTCGGCATCGGTTTCACCAACGTGTGCACCCGGCCCACCAAAGGCGCCGCCGATCTCACTAGGAAAGAGATGAAAGAGGGAGCGGATATTTTGCTGACCAAGTTGAAGCATTACAAACCGAAAATTGCCGTGTTTAATGGCAAAGGTGAGTCTATGGGCCGTTTTTGGTCTGTGGCCCATCGAAGCTTGCTCCTACTGTTATGTCATTTCCGCCCCTCCCCTGTTGTCCGCCTGTCCCTGTGGTGCTTTCCGCTCCCTATTGAAGCTTTATTGACACTTCCGCCACTGAAGACACTTTTCCGCCCCAAGGATACCTTACTGCTTCTCTTCAGATACCTTTCCACCCATTAAGATACCTTTCCACCCATTAAGATACCTTTCCGCCCCTTTAAGACACATTTCCGCCCCTTAAGACACCTTTCCGCCACTTAAGACACCTTTCCACCCCTTAAAACACCTTTCCGCCCCCTCAAAACACCTTTCCGCCCCTTTCAAGACACCTTTCCGCCCCTTTTTAGACACCTTTCCACCCCTTTAAAATACCTATCCGCCCCCGTAAGACACCTTTCCGCCCTCCTCAAAACACCTTTTCGGCCTCTAAAATCACCTTTCCACCCCCTTACGACACCTTTCCGCCCCCTACCAACAATGTCAACAGGCCGATTCCCGCTCACCCCATGCCCATCAGAATTCAAACCCGCAAAAGCCACCCACCCAATACCCCCCTTCCCCAGGCATCTACGAAGCCTTCGTTGGCAACAAGAATTTCTACATGGGCAAGCAGCCGGAGCCGCTAGTTGGCACCGACATCGTCCTATTCGTCATGCCTTCGAGCAGCGCCCGCTGCGCCCAGCTGCCTCGCGCCGCCGACAAGCTGCCGTTCTACACGGCTCTAAGGAAACTACGCGACTACGTTGTTGGCGCCAGCTCGCATCTGAACGACGCCGACGTTGTGTTCACCGACTACACGGAGATGCGCGTCACCCAGCCGGATCCGAAAAGCGTCAGAAAAGCCGAACGCCGGCGAAAACGCAAGGCGGAGCTCGCCCAGCTCAACCAGGCCGCCCAGGCCGCCGCCGCTGCCGAGAAGGCTCGAACTGACGCGTCGGCCGCCGCCGCCGCCGCCGCTCCGTCCAGCGCCGCCGATTCGAAAGACGGCGTCCAAGCCAAAATTGCCGCCATCCAGCAGCAGCAGCAGCAGCAGCGGGTCGGCGCAGCCGCTGCAGTCAAAGTGGAAGCCGCCGCAGCCGCGCCCGCCCCTGCCATGCCGCAGCAGTACGCCGTACTGACTCAGCAACCCGGCCACTACGAATGGCAGATCTACCAGCCCACCCTGTACTATCAGCTAGCCGCCGCTAATCCCACAGCGGATCAGGCTGCTGGCGTTGCTCCGGCCTCGTCTGCCGCGGCCGCAGCTGCCGCCGCCGCTTATCTGCGTCCGCCGCAGCTGCAGATTCTTCAAACGGCCGATCCAGCAGCTGTCATCGATCCTAACAACAGCGCCGCCGTGGTGGCCTCCTCGGGCTCGAATTCGTCTGCCGCGGCAGCCGCAGCCGCCGCCGCTGCCGTACAACAGCAGCTGGGATTTGCCAATCTGTTGCTGCTCGATCCCAGCCAGCTGCAGGCGGCCGTAGCCGCTGGAGCCGTGGGCGGCGGCGTCACCCTAGCCAGCAGTGTCGCTCTGATGCCGTCGGTGTCCGCCGTGACAACCTCAACTGTGGACAGTCGGCAGCAGCAGCAACAGCAGCAGCATCATCTGACCTACACCACTCTCTGATTGCTTTGGCGTGACGGGAATTCTGCTACGTATGTTATTGGTTGCTAGGGTAACAACTGAAGTACTTTAGAATTGGCGCGTAGCAACTAAAGTACTTTAGAGATGGCGGGTAACAACTAAGCGAGCTTAGAGGTGGCGGGTAGCAACTAAAGTACTTTAGTATTGTCAGGTAGCAACTGAAGTACTTTAGTATTGTCAGGTAGCAACTGAAGTACTTTAGCAGTGTCGGGTAGCAACTGAAGTACTTTAGCAGTGTCGGCTAGCAACTGAAGTACTTTAGCAGTGTCGGCTAGCAACTGAAGTACTTTAGCAGTGTCGGGTAGCAACTGAAGTACTTTAGCAGATTCGGCTAGCAACTGAAGTACTTTAGCAGTGTCGAGTAGCAACTGAAGTACTTTAGCAGTGTCGGGTGGCAACTGAAGTACTTTAGCAGTGTCGGCTAGCAACTGAAGTACTTTAGCAGTGTCGGCTAGCAACTGAAGTACTTTAGCAGTGTCTGGCAGCAATTGAAGTACTTTCGAATTGGTGCGTAGCGACTAAAGTACTTTAGAGGTAGCCGGTAGCAGCAAGAGGACTTTAGAGGTGCTGGGTAGCAACTGAAGGACATAATTCATAATATTTGCCCACTTATTTTTTCAGATCCTTTCTAATTAGCGGCGAGTAAATATTAAACATTGGCCGTCCTGCTTTTTCGTCTGTCTGTTTCTTTTGGTCCTTGACTTCTTAAATTAAAGCAGCAAAATATAAATAAGTATAAAATTGTGTTCGCACTTTTACACATGTGTATATTTGGCACTTTTAGGGGTCTTTTATAGATTCGGCACCATACAAGGCTATAAGCATATTTTATTATTTGATGTGCGGTACTATTTGGTCTGGTGGTACTGCACTAAAAAAATTTTGTAAATCTACTCGCTACATTTTTTTCAACGCATATCATTTGATTTTAATCTGAGCACAAACAAAGATTTTTTTGGTTTGCTTATTTGTTTTACTGACTACTTGATAGTAGGCTGTCGGTAACCATTACGCTACGTGGTTTTTTTAATTCGCTTTATTGTTCGGTAAGCATCTTTTTTCGTTTCAGTTTTTTTTTGTTTTAATTTTCTGTTAAGCTGTGGCCTAACAGTTGGATTTTTTCCCATCACGTGACCCTTATGGGTAATTTGAGATTTGCGCTGTTGGTTTATTCTCAATCAGTTTATTACCGATAATTAATGCACATATAGACCAGTATGTGCGTGTGTTATGGAATTTGTTCTGCAACTGCAGTACTACCATTTTTACTGTCTCTTGTTGTTGTAAATCGACATTTCTTGTTCACCCATCCCCCATTTTTTAACTTGTGTCTCTCTGCGTGTGTGTGAAAAATCAATGGCAGCTTTTATGAAATGTAAATTTTCATCTATTGCGTCATCATAAGTTTTCTTATTTGCTACTTTAATAATTAAATTATGTTCGTAGTCAAATTAAACAGCTTTAATTAACTAATTATTGGTGGATTAGTTACGACGTTAGTTAAAGCACCTAATAACAGTATGATTTTTGTGCGTATTTGGTTTCTAAGGTCATTAAAATAATTCATTTTTGTCCTTGGATTCTCTAGCTCTGTTTGTTTTTTTTATAATCCTCCCCAGTTTGTTTAAATCGTTATTCGTTAATTGGTTAGGTAATAAATTTTTTTGCGTTTTATTGATGCTTTTGCTGTACAGGGTTTGAAATTTTAAAATTGACTACCAATCCAACATTTTTATATAAATATATCTGTGCGATGCGCGCCCTATGGCTTCTCTTCTGTGTATCCCATTATGATTTTTTAAGCTTGATTGAAATTTCGCACTCAACCTATTTTGTGTTCTATACAGCTCTGAGCAGCTGCTTGTTCATGATTTTTTTCTCGCTTTCTTTAACTCTGTCTCTCTGTCTGTCCAACCCGTGCAAATAGTCCGTATATGCAAACACATTTCAGACCAAGCAGCCTGCCATCATTTTTTTAAATGTTTAAATCAGTGTGTGTAATTTTGTTTTATTATGTAGCTTGCCCCTTCCCCTGCTGTGTAATGTGTGTTGGCGCAACCAGATTATGATGGTTCTGTCAAAATTTGTGTTCATCCTATATTATAGTTATTACGCAGAGCTAGCTGTTCTAGAGTTCGCAGTCAGTTCGTGTATTTTGTAGTTTTGTTTAACAGTCTTATATATATATAGCATCGTGCGCTGTGCAGTGTCTGTCCATTTTTTGTCTATAACGAAGAAATTTCTGTATTAATTATTACTTCATAAATATATAACAGTAAAAAAGGCTATCTTACAAATCTCGTGTTGGTTTTATGCACTAAAAACACTATCATCTTATCTGTCCTTGTTAAATGCTCGATTTAATTGTTTAATTTGCCTTGATTTTTTTTAAATAGTGAACGATCGCAAAAGGGATGACATTCATCTTCACTACTTTCCACCACCATTAAGGGACGAGAGTTTTAGACCAAAAATAGCTCGATGTGGGTACATTTGTTATCACTGCTCTCCACCAATAGGAGCTACGGGTAAGAGAGGAGTTTTGGTACTAAAATAGCTACAGGTGCGTGCATTTCTTATCACTGCTGTCCACCAATAGGAAGCGAGCTGCGGGTAAGAGAGGAATTTTGATCCTAAAATAGCTCAATTCGCGTACATTTGTCATCACTGCTGTTCACCAATAGGAAGCGAGCTGCGGGTAAGAGGGGAGTTTTGGTCCTAAAATGGCTCAATGAGCGTATCATCACTGCTAGCTCTGCACCAATAAAAATAAGAGAAAGATTTCGAGTTAGGAATTCTGCATGCACATGTGTACAGAAGTGTACATTCTTTGTTTCGCTCAATCAAACAACTTTGCTAACCAATAAGCAACGAGCCCAGCGTTTTTAGGAAAGTAAACTTTCTTTTCGATTAATTACTGAATAAGTCTACCGCAATTAGCTCGTACTAAAGGCGTTGTTAAAGCTCCTTTGGATTTCACAATTAAATGAAAAAACGAAACATTTTTCGCACCTGATTTCAGTGGCGTGATGATACATTAAATGGCACCCACCACCCCAGCAGGGGGCTAATGATAAATCAGCAGGTGGGGTTAGCAAGCTGTGAGCTGCAAACCAGCTTAAATCTAGACTGCTTCCAGTTCAAGGCAGCTTCAAGAAAGGCGAACTGTTAGCCATGGGCAAGATGCATTTATTTATTTTTCGTCCAGTTAATTACGGTCCACTTTAGAGCAGTAAATTGCGCCTATATAAACTCACGCAGTACCATCGTCTACTTACCCTCTCTCCGTCCCTTGACCCGAGGTTCTGTGCAAAAATAAAATGCTCCGATACTTTCTAACCGCGCAATCTCGGACAAGTGTAAGGGGCCCCAGCCGCGTGCCCTCACGCTCGGGCGGAGCCACCTTAGTCCGACAGAGAGAAAGAGCAAGAGACCGAAATAAAAAGCAAAACAATATAAAAATGATCATGCTTTAAGCTTTTTTGCAATTAAAAGCAGCCAAGCCAAGCTAATAGAAGAAAAACAGAAAACCTTTTTCTTTTTATCAAAGCGCAAAAAGCGGAGTGAACGGGCATGACGATATGTTAGCCGGGCTGTCTGTCAGCTCCTGTCACTCTAAACTGATAAAATCATAACCTGCAGAAGGTAATCCATCATTTCGTGCGAAATAATGTCAGCTGCCGATGAAGATCAGGCCAACGAACAGACCCCGACGAGTCTGATGAGTGGCGCCAGCGTGCGTCGAGTAGGGCGACGGTGCGGCATCATTGGCGGAGCTGCTGGCGGCATGGTGGCAGCGGGTGCTGGAGGACCGGGTGCACCGAGGCGGAGCATGCCCTGTGAGTTTCTGGTGCCCTTTACGAGCGTACGTGCTTCTGATCTAACAGATTTGTAAAATAACGGCAGGCTAGTTGCTAAGGCATCGACCTTTTGACTGGAAGGTTGTGGGTTCGAGTCCCGGCTCTTGGAGGCAATCAAGGGGGCTGTAAAAGGGCGAGTGGCTCGGCGGTCTAGCGCGTCTGCCTTGTGTGCCACTCTGGTCCAGGTTCGATCCCGCGTTTTAAGTTAACTATTTTCCCTAGCGCGGTTTCGTGTGCAGGGTCACATTAATTTGGGGCCTTGTGCACGAATTGGTTGGGCTATGGGCCAGTTGTGCAATTTACGCCCATGAGGGCAACCCCCCAAGTCATAGAGAGTGTACATTCCTGGAAGCGCCGTTTGTACACGCTGTGAGTGCGTGACTGGGCGCCGGCCTGTGTGTGTCTATGCCTGCATACCGTATTTAGTGTGGCTAGGGATTGCAATCCCGGAATTCCGGGATTTGGATCCCAGGATTTTTATCATTATATCCCAGGATTTTTATCATTATATCCCGGGAATTTTCTCGACTTTCTCTATAAAAATTTAAAGTAAGTATGGAATAAAAAATGCAAAAAAGTTCTTATTAAACCTAAGTTAGATCGTAATCTTAACTCGTTATTTATGTTACCCCCCACTCCCCTAAAATTCTTCCCAATCCAATTGCCCAACAAAAACCCAACAGAGAATGTGAATTTTAATTTCATTGGATCACATTCATATAGATATGAAAGTTGATAGAGTAGATAGTTGATGTGGTGAGTGTTTCGTGAATAAAAACATGTTAATTTCACGTGTAAGTTTTTTGCCACTGCGACTGCACCAAGAAGAACTTTTGAGTAGCTTGTAGCATTGGTTTTTTCTGAATATCCTTGTTTTTCTACTGCTACTAGAGTGTTGCTTTCAACTTTCAAGTGTTGTAAGTGGGCCAAATTGTGTGGTTTTCTTGGGAAAATTTAAGGGACAAAATTAGGGCCTCGGAGATGGGCAAAATCGTGGGCTTTACATGTTACAGAATCTCGGTATAATTCCTGGGAAATTTTCCGGGGTTGAGTTTAATTGGGCGAAATTCCGGGATTTACAATATTCAGAATTTCCCGGGAGTGAAATTCTCGAAATAAAGTGTGACTGAACGCCCTTCAGGAGTCAGCGCAATAAACAGCCATGCCCTGTCGCTGGTTGTGGGACGATGTTGCTTTAAGCGTCAAAGTGCCTGCAGCCCTCCTGCAGATTTAGCTTTAGCTTTGGCTGTAAGTTTACATTTGGTCGAAAGGTATAGGGATATTGACGGTAATATTTTACACACGCAAATTCAATCCTTTTTGTAAGCTCCTGTTTTTAGACCATCTCAATCAAAACTCACGATTAATGAGTTATCTTTCGATCTGCTTGACTTATAACCTCATTTATCCATGCTGCTTTGATGAATTTTATGCTATTTTAGTCCGCTATACGATAGAACAGAATCAATTAGGCCGACATCAAAAGTCAATCTCGAGTCAGTCTAACTAATTTTTTAGTGCTGCTTATGCGAAAATAGGTCTTATTTCTCAGAAAATTATACCCAGATCTTTGTAAGGGCATTTATATTCGAAGGCTTGTTTGATGGGTACAATTTTTTCACGATAGTCAGTAAACTTTTAGATTGAACTGTTCGGTAAAATTTGCAACAGTTATATTCTCAATGATCTACGAGCTAGCTAGCAAAATAGATGACAAAAAATAAAGTATACGAGCTAATGGAAACTGAAATCGAAAGATATAATCACCGATCTAAATTTACGTTTTTAAGTCCAGGTAAAATTGACTTGCGTCAATTCCTTAGGACTTTAATTTTGGAAAAGGATTAAGAAGAAGGAGCTAGTATTCAGTCCCAGGTGGGACTTTCATTTAAAAAATCCCTAATCTGCACTTATTTCCGTTTCTGTCTGATGCTGCTACATCCCAGCCAGCTCAACCTCCATCTCTCCCCTTTCTCTTATCTTATCTTCTCGCTTTCTAGTTCGATCATTTGAAAAATCATTAACCAGCTCGAGGATTCTCAGCCCCTTTCCCCAAGGCCCCCCTTACCCTCGAGCTGGCAATTTCACCGCATAAATTCCGCTCAATATCGATTGCTGGGTGACAAAAAAAAGTGGAAAACTCGAAGATAAAAATTGTCCAATTTAACGCCTGCTAGAATGGTTGGCTAATTTCTTGCGGGACTGCTCAGCAGAGTTCTCCCAGTATTGGAAGCAGCATTTAGCCTTCTCGAATATTTCCCGATCAATATTTGTCATTAGATTGGCGACATTCCGCCCTCTCTTTGTCTAAGGGACAGAGAAGGAGAACCAGGAGAGACAGTTCGTACTCGAATCACGGAACAAGGGTTGCAGGATAAATACACACTCCCCATCTTTTGGAGAATAAGCGATGATTTCTTGGAGCTTGGCTCTCCTGCTTGCTCGCATCCTTGACTTAAGCCTCAGATAGTCCATCACGGAGATATCATGTTTAATTCGGAGCTGAAACAAAGCCGGTCCTTCACCCTATCTGCCGAAAAGCGGCGCAGAAATGCCAGCGTTTCAACACAGCAGCAGCAGCAGCAGCAACAATCAAGCAAGAAGCAGCAAAATACGCATACTCGTAACATGCTGCTGTCTACTAGAAGAACCTTGTCTCCTTTTCCAACTGCACTTGATTGCTGCAGATGTTCGCCAGCTCCTGATAGTCGCTGCCTCTGCTGCTGCAACTGTGCCGCACGCTTTTGCTGCCACAGTTGCAGATTCTGCAATAACTGCAACCAAATTTGTTGCTGCTCGGATTGTTCGAATGGAAGAAACAATTTTCCTGGCGAATCCTGCTGCTGTCGTCAAGGTGACGTTGGTAGGAGTTTGTCTGTCTATTTGCCTGTCTGTCTGTCTGTCTGTCTGACTGCTTGTTTGTCTGTCTGGCTATCTGTCTGTCCCTATCTTCTTTCTCTCTCACTGTGCTTCTATTTCAGACATCTTAAATGAACTTTCTAGATGCTCTCATTTCCTGCCAGTCAAAGGAGCGAGCCATGTTATCCCATTTAGTAAACTTTAAGGTATCTTTTTAGGCATGTGGAACACTCTTTGCTAGTAAAATTTTCCACTAAGAAATGTCCCCAAAGAAGTGCACCATCCCTGTTTTCACTTCGTAAAACTTAGAATGTTCGCTTTCTCCCTTAGTTATTCCTTCAAAGCAAAATTCTTAGATTTTCTAGAAGCAGAGGCTCGCTGCTCTTATTAGCAAATTCTGCTTTGAATAGTCCAGGAAAAGAAGAAGACCCTTAAGACTTCTCCACCACCAAAATGGGGTGGGGTAGCGTTAAAAGGAGGCCGCTGACACGTCTGACGTGGCCTGCTAGCGGGAAAATCTGCATGCCCTGACAGGTCTTGTTAGGCTGGGCTATTTTGAGACTCTGAAAGCTTAGCCAGGGCCAACTAACCCGCCACCAAAACTCCTTGGAGGCTGGGTCTCTCAGCTTCCTCTCTCGGGATTGGGCAGTAAATTTTATTTTTTTGATCGGCAAGATGGTTGGCCGCCAGTCCTTTCAACCCCTTACCGTTCCTGGGGCGCGCTAGAAAAATCCCCCTATCCTGTCTAGTTACTATTAGACCGGCCAGCAACGTTCAAGGCCAATCTTGGCACCCTCGCGCCAGTCCACAGCTTTCCCGAGCGTCCGTCTCAAGTCGTTGATCCGGACAACTTCAACAACGAGCCCGGAGATCAAAGCGGCGAACATCGGTGTCCTCAACGAGCTCATCGACGCCGACGTACCATCGTGACAGCAGCGGCGGCCAATTCAACACACTCGAGGTCGAGCATGACACCGACCGGAGCCGACTCAACGGCAGCGTCGGGACGAGCCGGCTCGCTGGCGGCCAAGTTCAGCACGCCGGGTCGTCCGCCGCCGCCAGAAAATCGAATCGTTATCAACGTTGGCGGCGTTCGATTTGAAACTTACAAATCAACATTGAAAAACATTCCGGACACCCGACTGGCTTGGCTAACGGAGACCAACTCGACTAACAATGCCGACTACGACCCGGATACGGGCGAGTACTTCTTCGACAGGCACAGCGGCGTGTTCGCCATGATTCTCAACTACTACCGCACCGGCCGCCTGCACACCCCCATGGACATCTGCGGCCCCATGTTCGAGGAGGAGCTGGCCTACTGGGG